>JAHDVE020009196.1:0-93610 GCA_022606495.2 Halesus radiatus | reverse complement strand
AGATGAGTACAAAGATAATATATATAAAAAAATAATAATTAAACAATAGCTCTTATGCGATGCTCTTATAATTGTTGCAACATAAAAAATATCGTTCAGGTATCTTTTAAACATGGGTAAACTTATGTTAAATATATCTATAGCAGAGGTGAATTTATTTCCAAGTATATGTAGACGAGAAATAGGTGCATGCATTTGGTAGTTTGTCCCAGAATTATTGTTAAAGAATAACATATTTTGCCGAGTTTGTCGATGAGGTACTTTGAAATTGATTAGTTGCAGGAGTTCACAACAGTCTAATACACAATAAATAATTTTAAATAAAAAGTTAAGTCTGTTATTTTTCTTCTGTTTTCTAAAGTATGTATTTTGAGTGTATTTAGCAAGAATGTATAGTTTATGTGTTGTATTAGTATGTGTAGTTTGAAGTTAATAAAACGTAAAAATTTGCGCTGCACGCGTTCAATATTTTTATGTGAATGATATAATATGGGGACCACACTATTGAATTGTATTCTAATATGCTGCGCACTAATGACAAATATACGATTTTTATAACTTCCAGCGAATCAAAGTCTTTGATAGTTATAATTATAAATCCCAGCGTCTTCATACCTTTATTAGTTATTTGTTGTATGTGATTTACAAAATTTAATTGCGTATCAAACAAAACTCCGAGATCCCTAATTTCGTTGACTTTTTCCAAGATTTTGTTATCTATAGCGTAGTTAAATGATAACGGGGTTTTGATTCGACAAAATGTCAGTGTCTTGTATTTATCAACGTTGAGAAATAAGTTATTAGCGATACACCAATTATGTAATTTATCGATGTTTAACTGTAAGATTATGCAGTCGCTAATATTGGATATTTCTTTGTATAGTTTAATATCATCGGCAAAAAGTAGAACTTCTACATCGTCGAAACAGGTTATTATGTCATTAATGAATATTAGGAATAGAATGGGACCGAGATGACTTCCTTACGGCAGACCACTAGTTGCATTAAGTACCTTAGATTTTAAAGACATAATTTTGACGAACAAGATTCTGTTAGATAAGTAACTTGAGAACCAATCCAACATGTTGCCTCTCAGTCCTAGTGCATATAATTTTCTAAGTAATAATTTATGGGATACTTTATCGAAAGCTTTTGGAAAGTCTGTATAGATACTGTCAACTTGTTTTTTATTCGTGAAGGATTCCGTAATATAGTTTTGGTAAAGTAATAGATTAGTAGTAGTTGATCTTCCACTGACGAACTTGTGTTGTTTTTTATCAATTACTTTGAGTATTGATGGATAAATTAAGTCGAGAACAAGTGATTCAAAAATTTTTGGGAGTGCTGATTGTATACATATAGGACGATAGTTTTTTATATCTGTGTCATCACCTTTTTTGAAAATTGGGGTAATATAACTAGATTTCCAACGAGTTGGAAAATGTCCAGAAGAAAGTAAATTCTTAAATAATATGGAAAGTGGACTTGATATTGTAGATGCGCATTGTTTAAAAAATATTGGCGGAATGTTATCTGGGCCTGCAGATTTGTTGGGATCAAGGGAAAGTATTTTATTTAGGCAAGATTCCCGTGTAATGTGGTAGTTCTGTAAATGTAACGTGTTATGATATGTATATGATAGTATTTTATTTTCAGATATTTCGTCTTCGTATACGCTTTGGAAATGATCCGCAAAACAAATTAACAATGTCGATGGTGCTATTAGCTATTTTGCCATCATAGTGCATTGTAGGGGGGTAGTCTGAGCTTTCATTGTTTAATTTTTTGACAAAATTTCACAGGTTTTTTGACTCCAGTGCATTTTTCTCAATGGAGGTGATGTGTGCTTTATAGCACAGTTTGGATAGTATTTTACATTTTTTTCTTGTTGCTGAAAAGTTTGAGTAGCATCGATTAGGTGAGTAAGTTTAAAAATTTTGTTTTTTTTTGTTTGAGCAGTAATATAAGGTCCGTGGAGAACCAAATTGGATATGTTCTGTGTTTTGGTGCATACGATGGTATATAAGATTTTATATTGTTGGAAAATGTTTGATAAAGTTTTTCTAAGGTTTGTTCGATATTACTATCATCAGTCAAGAAAGTCCAATCAGTATTACTAATCGGCGTTTTTGAAGTTGAGTGTTGTTTGTTTCAATGTGGGTAATAAATTTGTTTCAATAAATTAAAAAATATATATATTAAAGAGGCTATTAGGTTTATACTAATGAATATGTTCAAATATTCATTAAAAGATATTTGGCGAATATAAAGTAGAAAATAAAACACGAAAATCTAAACACAATAGAGAAGTGTGTTAATGTTTGGACATCAGAGCCACATTTTGGATTTAAATAATTTTTAGCTTAGATCTTCGATTGAATCTTAAAAATCTTAAAACATTTACAAGAAATTGGTCGCTAATATGGTGGATCGATAAATTTATTAAGATTTTTTAAGTACCCGACAAAATTTACCTCCATGAGAGCAAACATTCTACGGGAGAGGGACCCAACGCATAAGAATAAGTAAGTACGTACCGAAACTTTTCGTTTGAAGTAATTTAAAATTTTTGACGGTTTCTTTCGAATTTCTTTCGTAGATCTTTATTGTTTGTAATAAACATTCTTTATTACCCGCTTTTTATAAAGAATGAGAAAAAAGTGAAACAAACAATGTAACGCGTTAACTTATTGATAGTTAGATGAATATTTCATAAGAAATTATCTTTTCTATATAGACCCTACCTACTCGTACATTGCAAATATATTCGGATAGAACTTTGCAGTCATACAAAAAGATATGTGGGAATTAATTGACGATAATATTAAATTTGAAGGACGATATTGATAAAAATGAAGTAAAATAAACCGGTCTCTTTGTTTCAGTGGTTAGAAAATTATCCCGGTAACAATAGGACAAAAGTCTTGGGTTCGATTCCCAGCGCGACTAATACCATTTTTTTGTGTCTTTTTCTGTTTCATGATTTTATTTGAGATTTACGTGTCTGCACTTCGCGGTGCTGGTAGATGTGGATCGATCTTAAATGTTACAATAAGGTTCGGTAAATTAATCCAATAACAAATTAATTAAATAAAATGGTTTGTATTCACCACCTTATTAATATAAAGATATCTACATGTTTCGAAAGCGATGCTTTGTTCATCAGGATATATACTATTATTGACGGCCTCCGTTGTCGAGGGGTAAGACTCTCGACTACGAATCCGAAGGTTGCGGCTTCAAATCCTGGCGTGCGCAAGTAAATTTTATTTAATTAATTTGTGTTGTTTCACAATTAATTCATTTAAAAATAATATATAGTATATTTGCGCACGCTCCAGAGCGGAAGATACTCTCAGTATCGCCCTGTTGAAAGACCACCATTCAGAATTGAAACGTTGCTTGAAATGGCTTTTAGCCGTGTTTGGTGACCAGATCTGAATAGCCAGGTATTTCCCCGCCTTCCTCTCCCCCTTCACATTTCCCTCCCCAATACCTTCAGCCTCACAACATTTCCCAATTGGGGATACCATGGTCTCACTGGCTCCAGACGGTTGGGAGCAGTTGGGACTCTTGTGCGGTATTCATATAAAAAATTACTATATTATTATTAATACAAGTATTACTCCTGATAAAGAAAGCATTGCTAAACCAATAATTAAAAACCAATCGTTTGAAGAAATTATAATCCAATAATATTGAATATTTTATACCTCATGGTAGAAATGGTTATATTTGCTATCGTGATACGAGAACTGATAAAAGCAGTAAAACAGTCATCTTTTTTTTCAGAGGCCTCGGGTATGGATTTATAATAAAACAATGTCCTTTCAAAATAATTACATCTACTCATCTGAGATACTACCCACCTCCTCTTATAATTTTAAGATACTATTTGCTACTCATGAACCTCCCTTATCACATTCTTGAAATTTACTGACCCTTCCTGGGTCCTTTCTTAAAAACTACTACTGAACCTTCCCGGTGCCTCTCTAAAAAGCTACTGATTCTCCAAAACAATTGTCATGGTATTAATTTATTTTTAAAACGAAGAACATTCAAATTCATATGTGGAAATAAATGAACAAAGGAATTATCCCCCAAGATACGTGTAAATACATATTTACCACGATGTTATGGAAAAAAAACTATCTAACTAACAAAAGTGTTTGTATGAACAAATGTGATCAAAAAAGTGGCATCACCTTATCATTATATCATGATAATGGTCAAACATACAATCTTAATTCAACAATAACATATTTACCAATACTTTATATAAACTGGAACATTATATATATGTAAGACATCAAATTACTACAACGATATTCTATAATATACCTAGTGAATAATATTAAATAGGAACAGTACGAAATGATTACAATCCTAGGCATAGTAATATACCAGGGAGCAATTTTTAAACAAATCTTTTCAAGTGATCAAACAAAAACAAAAACCTTTTTCTAAATGTTGGAATTTTATTTCGCGAAATTCTCTGGCAACTGCAAATATTGTTGCCCTTAAAACCAGGATATCACGGCCCCTAGTGACCACTGTACCAACCACTCTCCACAATAAGAATATGTAGTTTTTCCACTGCAACAGATGTACATGCACTATAATTGTACTATGTATCTGCAGTCCGCAATATCTTAAATCTCCCCAAGAGAAGGTCAGCATTATGCTACAGTGAATTCAATTTAAAATAGGATGTACGAATTATAGAGTTTGCTGGTTTATATCGTGTTATTTAGAGGCTCCAAGAACTTTAATGTTTTCTGTGATGCATTCTATTTAGTTATTAATATGAGTAGGTACACCTTAGAAAATTGCGAGTTCTTTAAAAAGGTCTAAAATGGACTCTATCAAAATAATAGCCCTTCGCAATAAAAAAATGGTTGGTAAATTTTTCTAATTTTGTCGTTTTCACCTATTTTTTTTAAGAGTTTTTATCTATTTTGACCAAAAAGACAATTTTTTTGGACAAAGTCCATCTTTTTTTTTTTTAATTAAACTAAATTAGCTACAAATAAAAATCAAAACGATCCGCGTAGACTTAATATTGTTTGAGATACAGCTGTTCAAAATTATTATACAATTTACTATATTTTTCAACTTTGACCTCAAGGGACCAGTTTTTCTCCAAATGCTATTCTATATTTTGTTAAAGTAGACTAAATTTGCGGTAATTTTAAATGTTAAAAAATCTGTTTACATTTTCATTTCCAAAAATTATGTGCTTTGTGCAAATATTCATTGATAATGATGAGGAATTTGCAGACCCCAGTCGCCACAGATTCGGCGGATGAGACTGAGGAAGACTATATTATTGCAGTTTAAGCAAGTAAGAGACAGAAGTTATAGTTAAGGGTTCGTACTTTGTATTCAATCATTTAATTAACGTTTCACCTAGGTACCTAAAATGTTTATTGCATTTTCAGAAGCGTTAAGAGGAACGGCTGCGCGGCCTGTTTCATACAAAACGTAATTTTGGATTTGAGGCTAATGATTTTTTTTTTCATCAAAAATTATAGTAAATATCTAGTGCGGATTAGAAATAATTTATTTGTTTTTGTTTTTCATTATGAAATATAGGCCACTAAAAATTAAATTAAATTTTCGCAAACTTTAGAGGCACCATTAACCATTATTTGGGCACTAATAGTGATGTAATAAAAAAGTTTTACCCGTCTACTTTGAAAATATAATGAAAAAGCAATTAAAAATTTATAAAAATATTAAAATAAGCATTATGGTCGACTTTAAATTAAATTAAAAACCACCAATTTAAGTTGGAACACAAATTTGCCTTACATAATTTAAAATATCTACCCGAAAAACGGTAATTTTTTTAAATGTTTTGTTTTTGTGTTTTTATTTACGTAATTATATTATTATTAAAAAAATACGATAAATCCGCAAGTAATTTTCTATGTTGCTTCTAAAATAAAGATTTTCTTTCTTAATAAATTAACTCTTACCACTCCATTATTTTTTAATATTTGTTGTCAGCCAACTATAATTTAAATAATGTCAAAATATTAATTTATTGATAGGCAATCACAAAAAGGTTATTTTATAGTAAAACAAAAACGGAAAACAGTCAAAATCTTATTAAAACGTGAATTTACAAGAAACAAGGTCATGTGTCAAGTTTTGGGCGCGAGAATACACCGCGCGCACACGTCTTATCTTGTCGGCCGCCAGCCGACAACTGAGTTGTAGCGTACAAATAGTGATGTCGGCTGGCACCCGACAAAGGAGTTGTAAGGGTTAAAACAAAAATAAATAAAATACTCCTCATAGGTACTAGATATTTACTAAACATTTAATAAAAAAATATATATCATCCAGTTTGCATGGGTATTTTGGCCCCAAATTCAAAATTAAGACATGTATGAAACAGGCAGCGCAGCCGTTCCTCTTAACGAGTTGAATAGAAACTTTAATAGCTCTAGAATTAATAGGCACTAAACACTTTTCGTTGTTCTTATACTTATAACTTAACTAAATAAGTAAGCCAATTAATTTTAATTTTAAGCAAATACCAATAATTCAATTTCTTTCCATTCCTACGTATCTTAGTTTCCAATATCAATTATATTTTGAAATTACGTTACGTTGATGACTGATATTGTTGAGATAACATCAATTTGTTTAAAAGCGACAAAAAATTCAATAATGCCGAATTAAGAACACTAATTATACCTCTTTTAAAATTTTTACCTGATTTTAGTGGTTCAGAACCTCTATTCCTAATGAAGATAAAAAAAACATGCACATCTTTTTTATGTTCTACTACATCTACATCAGTATTTTTTTTTACACAATTGCATTAGAAACTAGATACTTGCATATAAACCAGACAGTCCTTTTTACAAGTTTTTACACATTTTAAGACTTTATATCTCGGTACCTATCAGAGAAAGATGAAAATTATTGCAACTAAATTTATAGGAAATTTTACGTTCTACTAAATTGCTGGAACCATATTAGCCATGATTTGCATTGAAAACGAAGTATTTTGGAAAAAAATAAATTTGACGCTATTTCGGCTGGTTTTTTCCGCACATGCGAAAAGTCGAAAATTTGGATTTATCAACAGGGGACCAGTTTATAAAACATGTAAAAAAAAATTACTACCAAAATAATTACTATCTCAGATCACTAATTACACTGGTCTAAAGTGAATGTAAAAAAAAGGAAAATTCATTAATTAATATTTAAAACATGAAAAGTTTTTCCCTTGTTAAAATCGATGTGGTTAGTCTTTTAAAACACCTAAAATTTAATGGAGGTCGTAAAAATTACTACACCTGGTAAATTAGTCAACAAAATGGGGTATTTTTTAAATTACATTTTTTCCCAGAAAACAGACCACCAAAAATAAAACAAATTAATGGAGTTGAAGAAAAAATATAAAACGCTATCACAAAAATGATTCTTTAAATCCAATTGCGGCGTTATTGCATGACACACGATGATTTTATGCTATTTTTTGTAGTTTTGCGTAGGACGATTTTCATAAACTACCGATTTAAAATATGTATATTTGTAACACTAAATTATTATTGTAACTATTAAAAAAGTTCTTTGGTCATAGTTGTCGCACGAATTCTTTACGGTATTGGGCAAAACAATAAAAAATATCACGAAATGCCTCATAAAATTATAAAGCTAATAAAAGCGTAATGTTTCTTCGGATTCTTGTAATTTTATGGCCGAATTCAATCACTGCCGAAGTCCTGAACTTGTTTTTCATGATCGTACAACTGTTTTATTTCACTTTCGTAGTTTATAAGTCAATTAATTTATTGATTGTTTAGCGGATATAATAGTTTAGTATTGAAAACATATTATGTGAACAAAGGAAATTTTATCCGTACCCATAAAACATGATTCTAAACTTATAGTCATAAAATAAAAATTAAATTTGATTGCCTTAAGCAGCAAAAATAATCGAACGGTGAACTTTGGCAAAAAAAAGGTTTATAAAAATATTTTTGGCTTTCACTCGTCAAGGATGCTCTTGGCCATCGTTTCATCATATCTGTTTTTTCATATTATTGAAATGGGTAAAAGGCTTAGAAAAAATGAGACGTTGAATGGAGCTGATTATACTCCTGTTTATTCATCAGATTTTAGGAGCTAGGTCCTTCCCAGTCTTCCTCTACCCCATCTCATGATGAGGATGCTATAGTTTTTTGTATTTCTTGGGCATTAATTATGTAAAAATTTCTAGATATTTTGTTTGAAGAGCTTTAATCACTATTGTACGAGACGTGTAAGGCCCGCACAAGAAAAATATTGTAAGTATTTAGGCACCGGCACACAGGGACGCTTGACTAATATGATTTGCAAATCCTCTTGAGAAAGGCTTTTGGTAGTTTCCCAATGGAGATGTCGCCGCTCCGAGCGACTAAAAGATTGTTCCTGTCTGGCAGCGACAGGTGAAGGTATCCAAGGGAGGACATGTTGTCCATTCTACGGTCAAAGTGAAAAGATAGCACGTACCTCTGTGCGTACGATGTTTATGTATAAACATTATTTGCAGGTGTTATGAAATTATTTCATTTTGTGGTGCAACCTTGACTTGTTTACGGTGAAATACATGCTTTTGGTTAGCATGGTATCGCATTTTTATGTTGTAATCTTGACTCGTTTACGATGAAATATAGGCTTTTGGCTCACTCGGTGTTGTGACATACCAGCTCTCGCCTTGGTAATTTTTACATGTTGTGCAACAAATTATATTCGGTTATAAATAAATATGTTTTATTTGTTTAAATTGATCCACTCTGTATACACGTTCGATAGAACTATGTACTTTTGTTATTTAATTTTATTAGTGCGCTACCGGTTTCGACACACCCGTGTCATTCACTAGCGTTCTTAAAACTAACTTAAATTAAACAAGTGCAGATATATTACACATTATTAGATGAGAGTATTGGGAATGGTGACATGGAGGGGAGTGGGCTGTAGGAGTAGTCAAAATAACTCACAAACATGGAACAAAGATGACTTACGGAGTGCTATTATTTTGTATACTTAATTAATTTTAGATTTAATTTATTTTTTTTATTTGTAAAGTTTCTAAGGCACGCAATTTAAAATATGTAATAATATTTGATTGGTTAAACTTATTTGTTTCTTTACTGTTTTATATAAGTTAGTTTTAAGAACGCTAGTGGTGTGTCGAAACCGGTAGCGCAGTAATAAAATTAAGTAAGAAAAGTACACAGCGATTAAAACTCTTCAAACGGGACCGTATAGTCCTATCGGCTCGGGAAGTTGGGACCCTGGTACAGATTTAAAGAAGGAGTCCCTCCTCAGTGTTCCAGGACAAAAGGAATTCTTTATTAAAATATTATTTTTAACCTTCAAGCGGCCGCGCGGCGTCGAATCAACCGCGCACGTTCTACATCATATTCATAACCCTTGACAGACAACTTGAGATAGAGATAAATATTTCAGCTCTATCACATCTACTTCCGTACTGCAAAATTGTCCTGCTAAGAGGCAATCTAAAACCCACTGCACAAATAATATCTGCCCGATCACACATATTCTATTTTCAACGAGAGCGATTGCAGATGACGATAATGGACCTTTACAATAATTTTAAATATTGTATTGATAACTAGGTACGAATTATTGTAAAAAAATTATAAAAAAACAATATGAATAATCATATTTGCATAAAACTTTTAATTATTTAACATAACATATTTAGCGTTAATATTCGGTAGGTCGATTAGGATACGCGCGTCCGCTTTCGTTACAAAAGCCCTAGCCCGTCCAAAGGTTAAAAAGGGACCTTCAAATTTAATATCGGTATGTAGTCAAAGAGATTTCCCACTCGAAGGATTGAAAATCTTTTACTTTCCAGTTCATTGCCGCTTCCACTGATTAGATAAACCGATAGAAGTGAAATTTAATTGATCAAACACTTTCGAAGATCGCAATTCTTTATTGACAGACGAACAATTTCATCGGCCTGTCTGCGGCCTATTAGCCTAAATGTCTTGGCATTGTTAGTTTCTTTCAAATCGGTCTAGATTTAGAATGTAGGGATTAGCCGTTCAGTGGTTGTTCCAAAGGGAACTGCTTTACCTGCTCATAAATAAATACCCTTTTAGTTAAAGCCGCGCACTCATACTCAGACGCCGATATTTTATGCATGCAAATTACTGAACGCACTTAGCTTCAGATCAATATCGAAAGAGGCAAGTGTTATTTTACCCGATACGAATTTAATGGAGTTGATGCGCATGTTGTGCTTGATGCATGCCTACTTCAAAATGTATATTTTTTCTTTTGGTAAAAAACTGGTAAAGAAAGTCTCCTTGCATAATTTAATCGATACTTGCACATATAATAAGTAATACGGCATTTTTTTTTATTATCGCGCAAGAGTCCCAATCCTCATTTCGGGTACGTTTTGAGGCAATAGTGGTAAGGAAAGGATTTGGGAAATAGGTAGGTTTGGAATAGTTGGCATTGGTCTATGACCAAAGGTAGGCTATATAAGTTCGGGTGTGAATTGTTCAATTGACGTTCTCCGTAGTTGAGTGGTCACGATCCTTGACTACGAATCCGGTGGTCGCAAGATCAAATCCAGGAGCGTGCAAGTAAATTTTATTTGACAAATTTGTGTTATTTTCACATTTTATCAATTAAAAATAATAATATAAGTATTTGTGACACATTCCAGAGTGGTAGGTGTTTTCAGTATTGCCCTGGTGAAGGACCGCAATTCATATTCGGAAGGTTTTTAAAATGGCTTTAGCTATGTTTGGTTACGAGTTACATCTGAATGGCTAGGTTAAAATAGATTGTAAAAAGCACATTAAGTTAAACAAGAAAAAATCCATTAGTTTTTAAATTATCTTTAGCCATATATAATAGTATAAGAGTTATAATTAGTTATTTTTTAAACTTAAATGTATAAATAATTAAAATAAAACATAAATAATACCACTCACTGTGCATCGCGCATTTATCAAATAATATTGAAAAATAATATATATAAATTTTTTTTTAAAAAATCGCTTGAAATTGACATTTTTGAAATCCAATCCAAAATATTGTAATTTCATTTTATATTTATTGCGTCAGTTCATATTACATTTTATGTGTATAAACTAATACTATCTGGTTACATTACATTGTTTATAATATTAAGGTAGTAAGCAGAAGAATTATTTTTACATGCATTCATTCTTAAAATGATTTTATTTGTATTAAAAAACCTTCGTAACCTTTTTCCACTTACTTATTTTCGACCGGACCGGTAAACAGTACCGTCAGCAATAAAATAAAATTCAAGTCATAAATAAAAACAATATTAGAAATCAGCGGAACTCAATCCCGACATCGATGCTATATATATATATACCATAGATTTAGTTTTAATTGTGCCAGTCTGAGGATGCCCGTGATAGGGTGAAATCGGTCCGTTCGAAAATAAATAAGTGGAAAAAAGTTACGAGGTTTTTTAATAAAAAAAATAATTTTAATATGGAATTCCACCATGAATTGACAGTTTCAAAATTAGAAACATTCATTCTTCCTATATTTCTTCAGACTTTCACGCGATTCCCAGATGCAAGGTTCTTTTCGGTTTGATGTTTCATTTAGGATTAGATAATATTATCTACTTCTATCATTATAATATATATGTGCTTACATACCGACTTTTCATCACCATGAACGAAAAGTCGATTCATTCAATCAAACAGTGATTTCTTTCAGTTTTGTATACATTCTCATAGAATTCCATAAAATTATTTTATAATCACTGGAAGGTAAACAGGTTTCTGGAAAGTTAAGTAATTTAGTGTCCATAATTTCAATCTATTTTCTTTCAATCTACCCAAATTCAACCGCGTTTATTTAGTCATTACTTCATAGATAATAAGCAATTTTACCCAATGTCACCTATTTTCGGCGGCCTCGAGTTGCTGTCGGTAATAAAATAGATCAAAGGGTTTTCTCACTCTGTAAAAGTATCAAATTAAATAAAGTTCTTTTTATTACTCGTATGTTCTTATTATGTTAATGGAAACATTCATTGTCATATTTTACCAAAATCCAGGTCAGGGCAAAACCAGGTAGCATATCCACTTTTCTTCTTCTTCGTTGTTTGGTGGAGGAGCATTGATGGAGGTCGTAGTGGGATGCTGAGGTTATTCAGCCAGTCGACGGCATCGGGAGTCACTTGGTTCAGCAAAGATATGCCATTGGGAAACTGATGAGAGGGACATTCTTCTACAATGTATTCCATTGTTTGAATGTGTCTACAGTCATAAAGTTTAGAATCCTTTAGGCCCCATTTATGCATCATATATGCACAACTGCTGTAACTGCACCGGATACGGTTTAATGAGGTCAGCGTCTTCCGAGGGATAGAGAACCCAGACATTTAAATAGAAAGGTCTACGACAAGGTGCTTAGTTTTTCACGTCCGAGGCCTGCCACTGAGTTCACCACGACTCTTCAGGGAAGTATCGTAATAAAAGCAGTTTTTCAACTTCAGTCCAAAAAGGTTTCCTGGACGTCAGGCGGAAAGGTATGCAAGGTCTCCTTGAAGTAGAATTTAGCAAATCTAGTGCAAGGTAGGTGTACTAGACGTAATGGCACACAGGCAAAATGTAATGGGTAACTGATCCCGATCTGCAAAAAGGGTTGGGAGGGGAGAAAGCACAACATATTTCGATCCCTTGCGAAGGCTTAAAAGAAACTGACGAAAATATCTCATTAACGACTTTTGTACTTTGTAATGTGATTCTGCACAAAAACCCAAATGATGCAGATTTCTTATGAGAGATCGGGGCGGTGTCCGTATGACGGTGCTTGGTCTGGGTCCAGTGAGAGGCAGTGGTCCGATAGAAGTTTAGGGAAAGCGGTGATCAGAAAGAAAGAAGGCGAGTAGAACATAAGTTGTAGCGGGCGGAGCAGATGAGGGAGCGGAGCAGATGAGGGAGCAGAGCGTCTTATCAATCGGGCGGTTGCTGGCTAACTGACGAATAGCTATTTTTGCCAGGCGCTATCCCGAGCGCTCTGTTTGGCTTTTTGTGACGCTATTGGCACATTTCTGTGCTGGTAGCGTCGCGAAAGTTTTATCCGACAACACTTGTCTCCCTCACACCGCGTTGCCTCGCTCTTTCATTTTATTTTGACATTTTAGCAGTGATGGGACACTCCCCTCCACCTGCACAATATATTTGTATAAGTTTGAAAAAACGTTTTTTTAACTAGGAGGGGGGGAGGGGGCGGACCACGAAATTCAAATATTTATTTTCCGCTCGGTTCCTGCCCCGTACGAGTGCCGACAGTACTCGTATGATCAATTGATCATAATTCTTATCGAACATCTCAAAAGAGGCGAAGACTTCCGACACAGTAGGTACACAATACTTATTGCTTCCGCCTGGAAGATTATGATTATTCAAATCGCCATGAATTAGTGGATTATAATTCATAGTAATGGGCTTTCATTTCAATGGGTTTCATAGAAATAAGACTCGTGCTGATTAAAAATCACCATTGGTTCAACACGCAAAACATGTAACTGAACGTTAATGCAAGAATTACAAATTTAGAAATATGATTTTGCTCTAAATTGTGCACGGGTAGTTAGGAAAATTTCTATGGTTTCGAGTGAATAATGCCTGTAATAAGTGCATTTTGAAAACCACCAAACCCATTTCGGAATGTTTTACCTGAAAATTACAGGTTAAGAATTTAATTTTCTGAAACCCTTATACATTTTAAATACCCACATAGAAGAATTTATAAAAAATAAAAATAAATCTTGTTTCTTCGATAAATATAAATTTATTTTATCGTTTATACTCAATAATAAAACTTATTTTGCTTACACCACTATTTAGTACATATGTTCCAAAACCAATTATTCCCTCATCGGGATACAACAACTAATTAAAAAAATTAAAATAGCGTAAGGATAGACAAATTATAATCAAATTATGTGAAAAGTAAATAATTGAGTATAAATGTGAAAATAATAATATTTAATGAACAGTTTTTTTGTGATTTTTTTCTGCTTGATATTTGTGTCCTAACCTTTGTATGGAAATATTTCCCAACCTAATCTAACAATGATATGGAAATATTTCCTAATCTAACCTAACATTCATATGGAAATATTTCCCAACCTAACCTAACTAACTTCGTTCCTTGTCTTTCCTATCCTAACCCACCTAACCCAACCTGAATATAGAAGTATAATTTCAAAAGCCTTTAGTTGAGAAACTATCCTGTTCATATCGTATCAATTTTATCTCACAATGAAACTAAAAATAAACCTACTGTTAAATTAAGCATGATTACGGCCTTCGGATGCGCAATATATCGGCTGATACATTGCTATCAAAACCGGAGCACCACGTTACCAAATTTCTAAACAGCCCGCCTCTCAGTTTAACTATGAACTGAATAGGACGAGCTGCATGGCTAAATTGCAGAGACTGAATGTCCCATCCGGTAGAACGGAAATGCAGCATAGAAATAACCAGTCGACCAGGTTTGGGACCGATAGATGTCCCCTGCTTCGTAATGTGGCCGAATTAATCAATTGAACAGGTCTGGCATTGAATCCTCGGATAAACGGTTTAAATTAATTGATTCACGGAAATAATGGTTGGGTTTCATGTAATTGCTGCACTAGAGTCTCAATTGTTCTCAAATGTGCAGAGACAGTGGAACCATAACATCCCCAATGAGCAGTAACGTGAAGTCCATAAAGGATGAAAAGCTGTGCCTACCCTAAGAAAAACTAACCATAAAAATTAATGAAAAGATAACTCTAAAATACGACAAATTTCTGGTATATATTTATTTTCCATGAATTTGGTCAGGAACTTCTACGCCCATTTATTCAGTTTGCCATCACGATCATCGGAAGATGATAGATAAATTTACAGTAAACTTACATTTAAAACTCACATCGAATCAATCACTGATAGGTCATATAAAATGTTTTGATTTGTACTACGAATAAGTAAATCATTTAAAAACCTGCGCGCGTTAATAATGCTTTATTTTTCACTAGTCAGAAGTACACAGGAATATGCAACCCCAAATACATGCTATGTGTCAATAGTATAGAAAGAATACAGAATAAATACACTAAGTTTCTCCGGTTCAAATACGACAATAATTATCACTGTGCACTCCAATCTCTGAAACTACGGCGAACGGTAGACAACACTATATGCCAGTATAAAATCTTAAATAACGTAATAGAGTGCCCTGAACTACCATCTCTAATTAACTTTAACATACCATCGACATGTACTCGCCATACCAAACTATTTTACACATGAAACAACAAGACTGCAGCAAATTCACCAATTTCCCGTGTTCTTCAAACATTGAATAATCCTTGTCCCAACCTAAATCTCTACACATTATTTGACTCCCTACCATCGTTTAAGAAAAATTATTACTCCTAACATCAATGCGCAATCACAACTCTCCAGTACATTGTACTATTCAGACACATTGGTTTACATATACGCCCACACGCTCAAACTCACACACACATATACACACTTATAGACTATACACTTTATACATGTACTGTTTGTTTCTAAAATAGATAAATATAAAAAATGACTATTATCAAAGATTCCATTCGCAATTCATACCTGAACTTACGCAGCCTACCTTTGGTAATAGAGCATTGCACGCCACTGTCAATGGGGTACTATTGGTAGCCGAACAAATTATATTGCAGAAGGTTGAGAAGTTCATATTTATTCCGATGTGGTCACAAAACACGACTAGAGCCATTTTATGTATGCGTTTATTTATTTATAGTATAATATACGCCCTATATGGGCTTTTACATATAAAGTTAGTTATAGTAAACAGGTGCAAAACACATAGGTTCATAGATAATATATCGAAAAAATACAGAAATAACATAGTGTAAGTACTATTCTAAGTAATAAGTTCCAGAGGCGAATAATCAAAACATACCTCACATTCACTGTTACTTATATTCTAGACACATATATTAATAATTATTGAGGATGTATGCAATAATCCTTTGTTTGTATTTGTATTCCGAGCAGTTGAAAATGTCTACTATATCTGAATATGTATTACCAACTGTGTGGAGTCTAGGCACCAATGAATGTATTACATTACCTAGATACAATTATATAGGATATTAGAAAGTACGTACATAATATTATGTAATAACTAATGACAATTAAGAATATTTAAACAAATGAAAGTAATTAAAATGTGTACAAGTACTATTATGTCTTGTCAAGTCGATATCTGTTCCCAGATAGGCAGATTGCCTGTTCTAGGGAACCAAATGCTCCAGTTATGTGTGGTGTAATATTCCCTAATAATGACTTCTCTTCTACTAAGTGTGTTATGAAGAGTAGATATGAATATAATTTAAGCAAATTAACCATTTGATTTTTATTGGACCGATGTATGATGTTTTGCGGGGTATATATAATGTTTATTTCAGGGGGGGATTTCAAGCAACGATACGATTCGAGCGGATGTTTTTAACCAGGGCGATATTGAGAGTATCTACTACTCTGATGTTTCAAAATCCATCAAAAACGCTTTATTTTAATTTTTATAATTTTTTTTTTTTGGAAAAATTAACAGCAAATCCATAATTTAAATATATATAAAACAATAAAAACAGTAAATCATACCGATTATCAATTTTGCGCTGCTAATGATAAATACAATGAGTAGAGTGTGACAATATACAGTTTTATATCAGTTAGCTTAAACTATGTCAGTCGGTGAAGGGGAGGGTGGAGGGGAACATAGGAGTAGGATAAAGTTAAACAGGACTATTGTAGATGGAAAGGTTGTTTGATTTATCAAGTTTGAGAGCGGTCGTGTTATGGATTTAATTTAATATCACGTATAGTTGAGTTAAAAATGTCAATGTGGTAATAATTAAAGTTTTAATCAAAAGCCGAGACGGGCCAAGAAGAGGAGATTAGAGCGACCTTTAAAAATTAAAAAAAAAATAAATAGGGTGCATCGTCTACGATACATGTAAAAAATCTATTCCGAGATTCGTTAAATTCAAAGAACTACATGAAAAATATTGTATCTTCACGATTTCAGTCATGAATGAAAAGAATTTAATAGATTTACTTTCTTTGTACATAAAAAAATTCAGAACATGTGTTTTATAAATACCCTGTTTTTTCGTAAATTTAATAACTTTTTACATCGTGTTTGCTTTCAAATCAACAAACTTTCTGGAATTCTCTAAAAAAAACAATTTCCGATCTGTTTGAACGGCAAATTTATTAACCTACGTGTGAAGAATTTTGAAACTTTTTCGTTAAAATTCATTCATTCTCAGTAAACACCAACCCGAAAGTTGGTATTTTCGTTGAAAATTCGCTGAAAATAGAAAATTATTATTAACAGAGGTTCTGTGATTTATGAGTATTTCCACGAAAACGTTGTTGTCTTCCTGCCTGTTATCTTTGATTTGATGGAAACGTTTTTGGATGAACAATTTAACGATAAATAACAACCTTATAAATGTATCAATAAACAATTTCTTATTCATATTATTAAACAATGGAACGTTTAGTATATACATCTAACTTATATCTCTTTTAAATAGCAATAAATACATTACATACCTGTCAACTTAATTTTTTTTATCACTATCCTAAATCAACTGCCTCTTATGTTTATTCAGCTCTAGTTTTATCCTGTTATTTGGCATTATGTGGTCAATTGAAATTATTTTACTTTTAATTAAAGTTAACATTTAACAACTATCAAAATGAAACATGAAACCTAAATTATTTCTATTATTATTTCTATTATTATTTCAGTTCTATTATTTACATATTACCTACTGGTATGTATTATTATCTATTTTCCTTTTTATGTTTCTAGTTTATAAACCACTGTACACTTTATTGTATGCCTATTTTAGTTACAGCTGCAAACAAAAGTAGAATAAATATGTATTATTATTATAATTAATTCAGCATCATTTTTTTTTGTAAATGTTACGTATGGTGGTCTACATATTAGAACTATCATTCACTGTCTTGGGAAAGAGTGCAAAATTTATTTTGGTCGTAAAATGGGAATACCCGTAGTGTTCTTAAATTCCACATTTTTGTATGAAACAAAGGTGAAGTGTGTCCCAAGGACAAGGATTTTATGATCAAATTATTTTGCTAGAAACGTCCTATTTCACACTGAAGTTACAAGAACAAACTCTCAAATGTTCTCTACCATAAATGGACTCCTAGTTGATGGTAATTAATACTGTGAAGTAATTTACTATTTTAATATGTCCCTGTGTCAAGTAAAAACCAACACGCTGATTATTAAACCATTTTATCTTAAATATGTGAGAACTTTAATTGCAATGCTTTTAATATGTTTTGTCTTGTGAGTCATATTGATGCTCTTTGCTTTGTTTTTTGTTGAATGATGGTTGTGTTTAATGTGTTCCTAAAATAATGATTCATGCATATGTACTAATGTACATATTTTTCAATAATGTTTGTAAATTGTTATTGACCGTAAATAAATAAATATATAAATTAAACGAACCCATGAAGGTAAACACGTCGAACTATAAAAAAAACACCTAAAATGTTTATTAAATGTGGAAAAAATATTGACTTACCCCTGAAGAGAGTCAAAATCCCAATAGGCATGACCAAAACAGCCACCATAAGATCTGTGACCGCCAAAGACATCAGGAAATAATTGGTCACATTCTGCAGCCTCCTTTCCCAGCAAATAGCCAGGCAGACCAAAATATTCCCCGCTGCTGTTGCAAGAACCAAAAACAAAGCCAAAAGAGCCCACCAGTTTTGCACTTCACTTTCCCCATCGAAACCCACATTATCAACAGTTGGACTGACGTCCCACCAAGTCCCATTATCATTCAAGTTCCCCGAAGTCACATTTTTTATCTCATAAGACCAGTTGTAATACAAAAACGTTGAGTTTTGAACTTCTGCGCGGTTTGTCCATGTTACCAGTTCTGTCACTACCTCTGATGTTTCTTCTTCTATCTTTCTCAAATCTTCTTTAAAATCCAAAATGTTGTCTACGTTCTTTTCAAAGCGTAGTAACGAGGAGTTAGATGTTTCCCCTTTATCAACATCGTAGAAACTAACCGTTTTTTCATTATGCTGAACTTTGGTTATTTGTTTGTAGCCCATGTGGCGTAAGCGGTTGCGTTGATCCAACTCCGCTATACTTGAGTACATTTCACTAGAGGCATTAAATGACTCCATTTTTCTTCTTGATCTTTGAAAACGTCATTTAAAAGTTTGTGTTTGCACTCCCCACTGTGTCAGCATGGCTAAAATAAAAGAAAAAAATAAATTAATTAACAATAATATACACCAAAGGAGCGAGAACCCCGTTCATAGTACACATACACAGTTTATAGACAAGAAATACAAAATTAATTTTAAACAAAAATACATAACAGCAGACAAAATAAACAAACAAAAATTCACAACGTACTTGGCTAAATAATAGACGATTAAAGATAATATGAATACTTTTTTAGTGAAAAGAAAATGTTGAATATTTTTATTTTGTACATTTATTACAATAGGTATATTGGTACATATTTGAAAGTATTTTTCATTTGCAATGCGTAAACTTTTTAAAGATTGTTCTAGAATTTTTTTATCCGTAAGAAATATTTAAAAAAAAACAAATGATTTTTACAAGTGTCAAAAAATATGTATTTGTGACTGGAAAAGAGATTTTAGCTAGATCTTTATTATTAGATTCTTACAATTTATTTTACTGATCAACAGATTGGTTTCGGTAGGGGTGCATATATTCAGGAAGTTTTGTCTCCTATTATCAGAGGCACCTAATACACTGACAGCTTTATCTATACTGGTGACAGCGGTAGCCCCCGCATACTGGATTAATTAAGTAATTGGACACGCCTATTAGTCGATATATATCTGGTCACTGAACATAATATAAATAAATTGAAGGCAATTTTTCAATTCTGGATGATAGTAATTTTTTTTTAACGAAAGACAAATATTCCCTGATTACGAATAAATTGACAATATTTGAAAATCTCCTACTACCATCACAGTAAGCGGAAGGTGTTGCTTGTGTCGTAATGGAGGACTTAGCCAGCCGAAGAAATGAACTCACGATGCCTGGGTGAGACACAAACGCGATGCCAACTCAGCCATTGAGCGGTCATTCAAAATGGCGTTTCTGAAAGTATCCTACACTGTGGTAAAATAAAAAGAACATTTTATCGATACAAAAAGTGAATCATTATAGTACTTTAAAACATTTTCGTAAACGAACAGGCTTGGGAGTAGGAACGATTTTTTTACAACGAATCGCACAAATAATTCTTAAAAAAAAAAATTCGATAAAATTGTTCATCATATTTTTCCGTGTTTGGATGACGCCCATAAATGCTCTCTTTATTGAGTAAAGATAGGTTAGATGAGGAAGGACGTGCACATCGTGGTTCTGAGCCTGTCAGTGTAGATACGTAGCAATTTCTCATTTCACATTGGATTCTATTTTTCATTCATATCCTGTTAGTCATGTAACTATTTTTGTTATCAGATTTCAGATTTCAGATTTAATTTTTTTTACTAGCTCATGTCTGTTCTCTAAATATATTAATTAAATATCCTTTATATAAGCATCTGTCAAGACTCTGTTTTTGGTCCCCGTCAACAATTGTTGAAAGTTCCCAACAATAGCTCAAAAGTATTAATTTCAAAACTTTGAGTTTTGACAAACTCTTCATCAAATGAAGTACGTATTTTCAATTAATTAAATGAAGGCAAAACTTTTAATAGAGTTTCCAAAAATTAAAATTTTCTTGGAATTAATGTAATTAAGGGAGCAAGATATTGATTATTCATGGATTCGAAAATTTGCCTTCGAATTTGCAAATTTTTATCTGATTTATTTTTAATACCGGCAGAGCTGATGGACCGCGGAACTTTGAGGTATAATTATTTTTTAACAAGTTTTCTAATATTTTGAGTCTCAGGGGAAAAGGGCTTACAGGATCTGTGATAAAATATTACAAAAAATTCTGGTACTTACATTATTCAGGTATATTCAAACAGGAAAACTGAAAAACGTATAAGATAAAAACAACAATTTCCAATGTTTCACGGCGACCATCTTTATTTTTGGTTTGACTGCAAAGATCTCCTCAAAAATTTTGCAACCTAGATGGTGTCTTGGATATACCCACCCATCTAAATTTATTAATATGGAAGATCTCCAGACTTTTATATTAGTTTAGAAGAAGAATGATATTGATTAAAATATATCGAATGAAACTAAGTGACGATAGTTCAATTGGTAGATTCTCTGGGTTCAAATTCCAGTTGCGAGAGTTGCATTTTAATTTAGAGAATAAAGTTGTTAATAACTTTAACTATTAAATGAACATAGAATCTTCCAAAACTATACAATTTTTTCTTATTAATTTTAATGATATTTATACCACACGGTAATTCATTTATTGAGGAATTGTTTTGTTTAAACCACTATTTAATAAGTAAATTTCAACATATTTTGGAGCAAAGCTTCTATCATCAGAATACACAATGTACTGAGAAATAATGAAAAGAATAGACAAATAATAAACATAGAAAATTAATAACGTAAGTATAGACAAATTACAAACTAATATTAAGAAAAATTGATCAGTTATTAATTCAAAATTGAAAAATATGTGATTGAAAAAAAAATCTTTATTTAATGAAAATAATATTTAAAAAAAATATAATGTAAATCAAATTTAATAATATTATTATTAAGTTCTGCAAGTATTTTTAGTTTTTATTATTGTGACAGCTATTTCGGCGTTTAAGGCCATTTTCAAACTGTGGTTAATCCACATTGCGACGACTTATTTATATGATTTAATTTTCCCCACTCCTTTAAAAATTGGATGGATGGGTAATGATTTATTATCGGTAAAACCGATTTAGTTGGAAAGCAATTAAAATTCTGAATTCTGTTAGGTTTTCACATTTATAATGTGTTTTTACTCGTATTTAACTGACAATGTTTTCTTAATTGATTTATTTGAATGTGTTGTATTGTTTTGATAATGTGAACATACTGAGAAGCGGTGAGTATATAATTTTCCTTACTTTATTAATTAATGTTATATTAGGGTCATTAGTTCGTTTGTTAATTTCTAATTGTTCATGTAAATTTAATCTTAGGCCCTTTCTTTCTATATGTAAGGGTTTAGGTTTGTTGTTGTCATGCGGGACGTGATTATTTACTAAAAGATGTTCTGCGAATTTTGAAGAAGTGATTTTATTTTTATAACTTCTTATATGTTCTTTGAATCTAGTTGAGAAAGCCCTTCCCGTCTGCCCTATATAGGTAGCGTTGCAGTCGATATTACATTAAATTAAAAAAATAAATTAAATGTAGTTCTACGAATTAAACACAAAAACAATTAATTAATTAATTAAATAATATGAGTACAATCATGGTAGATTTTTTCTTTAAATTAAAAAAATGAGGCATGCGAAAACCATTAAAAAATTAATAGTATTCTAAATATATGTATTAATGTGAAAATAAATTTAAGAGACGTATATTTAAAAAAATATTTGTAATATTAAATTAAGTTCTAAAATTTCATATGTTTCTAATTGTAACCTAGTTGTACTTGTTTTTAAAAATTTTAAATATTTATTTATCCCAAAAGATGATTTGTTTCCAAAATATGGTTGGCAAATTCAGAAAAATTATTTTTACTTCAACACTTAGGTTCTCCTGTGTGAAAAAGGTACAACCGTTACAAATTTCTTTATAGACTATAGTATAATTATTTATTTTTTTTAGTAAAAAAAGCTGGTTAGATATTATTTGGAATCTTTTTTAAAAACAAAAAAAGGCTTTGCTTTATACTTAAGATTCCTAAAAAATATGTTTAACCGTGAGGGATTACTCAAATCACGTAATAAAATCGGTCAAATACCATCATCTCATCCTACCCGTATTGACCGAAACATGGTTAGATTCAAAATCAAAAGATATAACGTAAAAGGATATAACTTATAAATAAATCTTGAAAGCTTATTTATTGTACTCGATGCGGTCCAAGCATTAAGTGGAATTATCAGCGTTACAAATGATTTTGCTGAAGGAAGGGGCATCCACTCCGATCTTTGTCACCTAGCAATGTAAATTATACAAAACCTTTTCCTATAGAGAATGAATTACTAGTACTGATAGTACCAAACGCACGCAGCTTTGCACAGGGGAGGATTAAGAATCTCTGCATTAAAATTAATAACAAAAAACAGGACGTTAAACTACAGTTATGTAGCGAGTACTTATCTTCTTGGTCTAAGTATGCATATGTAAAAATGGGTGATACGGGCGGTGTTTGCTTGTTTTTTCATACAAATCTACACTTTTATTACGAGTTTGATAAATATCTGCACACTTCACTTCCCAAACAAGAGGAAGGTGACTGTCTACATCAGATTACGAGAAACCACCTCCATCCCCTCTTAAAGAAGCATTTGTATACTTCTTGAAGAAATTTTAGAGTAGGGGTAGAGGTAGGGGTAGGACTTGGAGTAGTGGTAGGGGTATGGTTAGGGGTAGGGGTGAGGGTAGAGGTAGGGGTAGGGGTAGGGGTAGGGGTAGGGGTAGGCAGGGCAGTGGGGCAGAGCAGGGCAGGTGGCAGTGGCAGGGCAGGGGCAGGCAGTAGGGTAGGCAGGGGCAGAGGCAGGCAGTGCAGGGAACCAGGCAGATGCGAGGGGGCAGGCAGGCAGGCAGGCAGGCAGGCAGGGGCAGGCAGCAGTGTGGCAGGGCAGGCAGGCAGCGCGCAGGAGCAGGGCAGGGGCAGGCAGTGGCAGGCAGGCAGGTGAAGGGGTAGGGGTAGGGATTGGGTATGGGTAGTGGTAGGGGTAGGGGTTTGTGATAGGGGTAGGGGTAGGGGTGGGGATAGGGGTAGGGGTTGAGGTGAGGGTAAGGGTAGGGATACTTCAGCGAATTATAAATATATGTTTATATGAAGCAATCACTTTGTGGCATGCATTATAATGAATTAAAATGTTTTTTTTGTTTATTTATTTCAACATGCTCGTTGAGCTAATAAAAAATTTCTTTATCGCTTCAAAAACAGCCAAAGAAGGTCTCTTTGAAAAACATCAAAAAGTTTACTGATTTGTCAAAACTCATAAAAAATGTTCTAATTTCAGAATAAAATAAACTGACAGAACGGTTTTCTAAATGCGTAAATTAATATCATTTGAATAAGCCTAACACATTTTTTTTGTTTAGCAAAACATTGTGAAGAAATAAATTACACCACTAGAATTTTAGGCTTACTCGCAGAATTTCATTAAGAATCTAGGGCGATTCCAAGTATTATTTCGGATGTTTCAACAACACGATATTCATGTTTTCTTGAATTGAAAAATCAATCCTAGTAATTTTCTTAAAAGAAGTACGTTTATTGATCGCATAGGCTCCGGTGAGCATAATGAAAACGTGGTAAACGCTCGCCCAGCGACCGTAAACGGTTGATTTTTACCAGGTGAAAACAACTTGTTTTTATGGAGAGTTTTATGCTCCGGCTAACTTCGACCCGAGAGCGCTTATAAGAATGAATGAACCGTTCAAGAAGTTTAACAGGCTCGGCCTTATATAATATAAAGAGTAATAGATTCTCTCGTTATCTCCCCGGTGAAACATCACCATTCAGAAACGAAATATTGCTTGAAAAGGGAAAAATTATGTCTAGTTACAGATCTGAAATCCCTTCCATTGATGATTGATCTCATACCTCACTGGGAGTTCGATCGGAGATCAAAAAAGATTGAAAAAATAAAACCACTGAAATCAGCTGGGAGGTTGAACGAACCAAAGCGCACATCCGTAACTAAGTTCGGTGATCGTGCTATCGGAATATCAGGACCTTAACCTGGGATGAACTGCTGCATGATTAAGAATGATCAAGACTCGACAGAATGCAGAGCTGATCTTAAAACCCATCTTTTTAGACAATATACCCATAAATGAAAGACATCCACACGTAAATTGCTTAGCAAGGCTAGCCGGTAGTACTTACCTAAGGTCACTTAAAGAATAAATAATTTTGTTCACGCACTTGTGCGAAAATGCTTCGAGTAACTAAATGTAAATATCTATTGAAAACTTCTTAACCTTTTAAAGGTAATTTCATAAATATTCCGCAGTCCTAAAAATGAAAAGTAAAATTAAAAACATTTCAAATAAATACCTAATCTTCTTTTGCCACCAATCTTCTAATAAATGTAATATCAATAGAAAAGAAGGATAAAATAGCAACTGTTTCTAATGAAACCGTGTTTATCTGAGGCGACCTATCAGGTAAGTATGTTTTTCTGAACCTGTTCGAATATAATTAGATAGAGAATATGAAGTGAAATTTGGATAGCGTCCGTGAGGTAATTTTCCTATATTTACAAATTATCCGATTAAAATTATTATTATTATGTAATATGTTTACACTAAAACTCTAAAATTATCGATAAAAATCTGTGCAAAATACTATCAAATCCCATAAGAGCTGCGCACTGGGTTACCCCGTAAATGTCTGAGGTTTAGATCTCTTCTACTCCAGTGCCAATAGTATGTTTAGGTTTGTTTTGTATGAACTATTTCTTAGATAAAAGGTGTTGAATAGAAGTCCTATAGGTGCTGAATTTATTAAGCACACAAAGGATTTATTTAAAACTCGCTCTCGGGCGGGACGGACGGATTTGTTAACACGAAATTTGTGAAAGACGCGCTGTTTTAAGTGTGGTAATATTTTGAAAAAAAAAACAGTCATTTCTCTCCACTCCCTTAGCCACGCAACATAAATTAAGCGAAACCGGTTGGTGTGGATTTTAAAATATATTAGTGGTTTAAAACAAAGTGTTATTTGTTTTATTTAATATGCATATTTTTTTTAATTGTGCTCTATCCACCCCTGTATGGTTCGTGCATGTATTTATTTTAATCCGTATATATCGTGGAATTTGCATATGTTCCCACGGACTAAGCTGACGTTGACATGATTTATGCATAGTAAGAATGCCCACAGTAACTACAAGTGTCAAACTTAATTCTACGAACCGAAATTGGATTTACATAGTAATTATTTCCTCGAAAAACAAAAACCCTTTAAACTTTAATAAATTCTGGCAACTGGACGTAGGAGTATGTAATATGTAAACAGAAATGTAATACTCGTTTTGGGTTGTTTATGCATGTAAATTATTAGATACATGTCAAGTTTTCGGAACCATCACGCAATTTGTTTTTGTTTTAAAAAAAAATATTTAATCATTAAATCAAATTTTCAGGTTCTAAAATTATTTATTTCCATAGAGCAAATAATATATAGGAACGCCCTAACATACAGGGGAAGTAACCAAAATAAAGGGGGGTGAGGGGCGAGCAAGGTGCGCTGCTAATTTAAGTAAAACAGCAAATTAGTAGAATGGTTTAGCTTGTTTACAAATATCGAATATTTTGTAGTAAGTTCGACTCTGGAACAACAGCTGGAAAGACTGATAGGGATATTGAAAGAAGGGTGAGTGCAGGAAAGTCTATTAATGGAGGACTGAACGTGGTTGGCGCAAACAAAAAGTTGTTCAAAGAAGAGAAACTAGCAGTCCACAATGGAGTACTGATACCATCCCTGATGTATGGCAGTGAGGCATGGAACTGGCAGAGGAAGAATAAAAGTAGACTGAATGCTATAGAAAGGACATCTCTGAGACGAATATGTGGTAAAACCGTCTATGGTCATGTGAAACATGTTAAGATTCGTAAAGAATGGAAGGCTGATCGTATGGGTAATGAGGAAGATTAAGAAAGGAACGCTTAGATGGTTCGGGCATCTAGAGCGAATAAACCGAGAAAGGAGTGCAAGGAGAATATTTGACGCGAATGCGAATGGAAGCAGAAGCCGGGGACGTCCGAGGAAGACATGGCACGACCAAGTTAATCAAATACTTAAGTCGGACCATTTCAGAAGTCAACAACCATTAACAGAAGAGAATATATGAGGCGATGTATGAGTGTGAATGAAAAAAGAAGTGTATGCGAAGATCGAGTTGTTTGGCGGTTCGTCCTCTCTGTCTACCCCTGCGGAGAAACGGCGTGATGGGTAGTTAGTTAGTGAGTTCGACTCTTTTTTAAATGTTTTATAATTTGCTTACCGAAGTCAAAATCACTGGATACAATCATGGACGGCAGTGAAATAAGCTGGTGACAAAATGGATGTCACGTGACCTTTGCTTCCAGCCGCCTAAATGGCACGTTAATGCAAATCTATTCATTCAGACATCAGTGCTTACTAAAAAAAAATCGAAAATTAGGTAGCTATATTATAATACCACCATACCATATCGTAGGCGTGTAATCGATTGGTGTACCTATTCGATTTTACCTCCTAAAATTAAGAGTTTTCTTTATAATGGACAATTTCCCGTATAC
Organism: Halesus radiatus; assembly: GCA_022606495.2. Taxonomy (NCBI): domain Eukaryota; kingdom Metazoa; phylum Arthropoda; class Insecta; order Trichoptera; family Limnephilidae; genus Halesus; species Halesus radiatus. The sequence goes on along the minus strand of JAHDVE020009196.1, from coordinate 66,073 downwards.
ATAAACCTAAATAACTTCTTCCAGATTGAGCTGCATAACGCATTGAGCCGCCCCCAACAAGCAAGTAACTAATTTAATACTTGAGAAATGATGTAAAGGTACAAATACACCACCCGATTTCGTACGCTTTATTTTGCCCTTTTGACAACTTAATTATTTATTTACTAGTTGGGAGCGACTAAGTGCCGCATAACGGCACAAAAATGATTCGGTTTTAGTTAAATCCAAAAATGACTTCTTAGTGGATTTTGTGGGATGAGACATTTAAAAAAATCTGTATTGATATTTGAAATGGATTCGTGTAGGTCTTAAGAGGAACGGCTGCGCCGCCTGTTTCATATATAACGATATTAGATTAGGGGCCAAAATACCAATCCAAACTGAATGACATATTTTTTTTAAATTACAGGTTTACTAAATATCTAGTACGGATGAGAAGTATTTGATTTATTTTTGTTTTAAATTATAGAGTATAGGCAACGAAAAAAAATCAATTTTCATAATTTTAGAGGCAACTCAGAAAATTATTTGCGGATTTACTGTATTTTTTTTTAAAGTTCTCATATCTGCTATGTGAACATGATTAAGTAAATAAAAAAAATTAAGAAAACCTTAAAAAAAACGTTTTTTCGGGTCGATTTTTTAAATTATGTACAGCAAATTTGTGTTCCAAAGTAAATTGGTCGTTTTTAATTTAATTTAAAGTCAACAATAATGCTTATATTAATATTAAAAAAATATATATATTTCATTATATTTTCTTTTTAAATTACCGCTAGCCCCCAAATAATTATTGAAGGTGCCTCTAAAATCGATGCCTCAAATAATTATTAATGGACTATATTTCATAATGTAAAACAAAAATAAATAAATTACTTCTCATTCGTATTAGATATTTACTATACCTTTTGAAGAAAAAAAAAAGATCATCAGGTTTAGGTGTGTATTTTGGCCTAAAATCAAAAATTATGTATCGTATGAAACAGGGCAAGCAGTCGTTTCTCTTTATAGTTGTTAATCATTATATTATTTTTTTATACATTACATAGCGTAATTTAAAAAAAAATACTGGTACTCTTGTGCGAATTTGTGGTTCCTGAACAATTATTGTAAATTTGAATTTAAGTAGTTTTAGAATAGAACCCCACATTTATGGTGATTGATTTATGATAGACTGTTAATCTGTATTGCGGCGCTCTAGCCAGGTCTTCTGAATGCCTAGTAGTTAAAATAAAAACAATTTTATGATTATATTATATTTCACAACTCCTTCACAAAGCACTGTGTAATTTCATACCTAACTGATCAACTTGGAACGTAAAATGATCGAATTTCGCAACTGAAAACTACAATCTCTGACATCCAGACGTATGTTTTCTGATGTTTTGTTTTTAAACAAAATTATACATGCATCAATTGATAAAAAATTCGTCCAAAATTAACATTAATTCGTCAACAAGAAAATCAACAACAAGGGTAAAATGAATTTTCTGCTTTAAAGCCTATCACTCAAATATGGAACACGTCACTTCTTTGCTGCGTGCATTAAGAAAATACAACACTATACACAGCTCTAACAACGAAGTAGACATTTTAATGACCCTATTAAGCCCCTTAAAAAAGGTTTGCCTTTAATATAAAGCTGATAATGTGATGATTCCCTTTATTAGTCAGTCAATAGTACCAAAACAGTGTATCATTAGCACAGATGACAATAATTAATTGTTTACGTATTTATGTTTTCCACTTTTTACTTGTTTGTCATTCATTTACTTTCGTATCACTGAGATAATTATTTTAAAAAAAATACAAAAATTAAAAAATTTAATAACGTTATTATTAAATTCTGCAATTATTTTAGTTTTTATTATTGTGACAGCTGTTTCGTCGTTCAACACCATTTTCAAACTGTGGTTAGGCTGTGTGATTTATATATATAAATATTAGGAAGTTATTAATTTTCCCGGTGTAAAAATAGCATAAAATAACCGCAATAATCTTTAGGTTACATTTATAAAAATCATATAATTTTAGTGTGTCCGTTTCGGGCTTAAATCAAGTTTATAATAAAAAAAATCAAATAAAAACCCAAATATTTTAAGTCCAAATCTGTCACGTTGTTCTAAATTAACCCAAAAAAATCGGTCGTCGGCCGAAGGCGTTCGCCACATGTGCTTGTTAAAAGACCTTTGCCTGTTAAAAGTGTCCCAGAGTAAATGATTTACAATTTTATTCTTTGAACTATGGTGATTGTAAACAATATACGACCGAGCTAGACAACTCAAACTCAAACTTAATGGTGAATGTGCTATTTTGGAGCCTTTAATAGCTGCAAAGATATAATTGTATAACCTTGAACTTTGTACCACAACCGCAATCCGCAAAATTAGATTTCATGGCTACCGAGAAAGGCGCAATAGGAAATAAAAACATTTGACGAGAAGATCTTCTGCTGTCACGGCGACCTGAGTTCTGACTTCCAGTTCACGGAGCAGATCCGGTGGATCATGCGGCCCACGGACGTGCCCGACAAGGCTGCTCTGCGACCTGCTGTGGCCCGACCCCGACAAGGATACCACCGGCTGGGGCGAGAAATAGACGACACGCTGATGTACTCTTTCCAGATCCTGAAGCCGGCCGACGAGCGCCACCTGGCGTACGGGAAAACCAACACCAAGCGTCCCGTCACCAACAAAGACAAAGAAGATTGGAAGAAAGGATCAGTACCCCCAGCCCCAGTCCCCACCCGCCGCCCAACTTCACATAACTCCTATCATTTGTATTAGCGTCTTGCAATATATCATAAGGAATAAATACAGTTAGCTTCTTTTTTTTTCAATTAAACATGTATGAAAACTTAGACCAAACCGTATTTAATTTTGATAATCTAACTGCATCTCTTTATATGGTTTATAAATAATGTGTTATGATAGTGTCCAAAAAAAATAAAAATTAATTAATATAGGAATAATGTAAGAATGGGAAGTAAGATTTGTACAGCGCCCTTGAGGTGATTTTTCACAAAAACGGCGCTATAAAAATCATCCGATTATTATTATTATTATTGCGATGACTTACTTAAATGATTTTATTTACTCCTACCCAACGTGGTCTAACCACAGTTTGAAAATGCGAAAAACACGAAAATGTCACAATAATAAGAACTAAAATACTTGGAGAAATTAAGAATAACATTAATAAATTTGATTTACGTTAAATTTCTAAAAAATTATATAGAGTTCTACGAATTAAGTAATTGTAGTTTAATATACTTAAGAATTATTTAACCATTCGTGTATGTTTTTGGCATATTGCCGGTTTAATGTAGTAAAATAAAACATCAAAACAAGTAAAATTGGTTAAAATACAACTTTTTTTCATAACAACTCTCCATCAAATAAGCAGGTAAAGTATATTTTGAAGACACGATGGAAACATAGCGTGATTAGCACATTGAACACACCTTAGCCATAAAAAAATACAGCCTTCGCAATTCAACCTACCAAACAAATTAGCAGTATTAGTTCGTATCTCTTTCATCCTCCAAGGCTAGACTTCTGAAAAATAAGCAGGGATCAAAGAAACGAAAGCATTTATAATGAAACATGTATAAAATTTTCTGTAACGTCGTAAGATTTCTTTTTCATAAATATAACGTCGTATTTCTTTGAAAGCGAGACATTCAATCGCAAAATTGAACGTCTTTCACTACATCAACAAAAAAATATTGACGTAACTTACGGTACTGTACAATCGCAGTCGAACCTTCGCTAGATAACAAGATTTTTAGAAAAGTACCTACTTATGGCATGAATTTTTTTTTTACATCAACTCCACACGCGAGGCCCTAAGGAAAATAATTTTCCTCGGGGCCAACGTCATTTTAGAGGATACGGTGTGATGGGTCTCTTTAAGACAGGGAGAAAAGGAAGTACGGGAAGGAAAACGTATGATGGATGGGTAGGAATCGAAGGTTCAGTGTGTTCTTGAATAACGGACGTAATAATCCATCCCTCTCACAGTGGTGTAAGACGTTGGGTTGAGAAAGTCTGGTTGGAGAGTACGCGTGTTCACCACCAAGCCCTGGACACATCTCACCCACGAATTCAGGCACCCCTGATAAGTCAGCTAACGTAGGGAACCACCCGGGGTGACCCTATGGTTATCCAATGAATGGTTCCCGGAGCGACGGTACCCATACCAGCCTTCCATATTGAAACTCATAAATTCTTTATTTTTCTAAAGCACATCAGAAAACAACTGCCTATAATTCGTATACAAACTGGTATATAATTCGAAAGCTGTCATTGAGTACGATCTTGTATTATTTTCTTGTGTCATGGAATCATACGCTAAACCCTGTATATTTTTTGTAAAAGGAGCGTCATTATCGGTTTACAAAACATTGATTATATCCCTTAAATCTTGTGGCACCGTGGTGAATAGAAATGCTAGTAACAATGAAATATTTTTTTATGCGAATCAGTTCAAACTATTTCGATCTATCCGGACTATGGTATCCTCATTTGTAATATGTTTAAAGGAATGAGGTTAGAGAAAAGTAAAGGAAGAGGATATGCAATTTTGCATCTATTTTAATTTTGGATCTACCGACTTTCTTTTGTGTCCGAAATATTTTACAGCCCGCAACACGTTTCCAAAAATATGCTATTTTTAAAAGCTCTTAATTTAGCTTTTCTTGTTTTACAAATTTCCCAAATTTCGCAAATTTCATACATGTAAGCCTTTAAGTCGATATTAAAATATACGGTATCCAAAATAATTAATAATTAAATGGATCGTATCGCTACATAACTTAGAAAGTATATACCAAATTCGTTATGCATATAAAATACATGCCACGTAGATAAATACAACTTTCGTTGGATTAAAATATTGCGTTATGAGAGGGGCTCAACTTTACCTTGTAAATTATTTTAGGTAAAACAAATTTGCTTAAAATAGATTACGTTAACTTCGAAGGCTGTAGAAGTTCGGTATAAAGTTGTAACAATGGTCTCGGGGGGATAATGCTGGTGTCAGTTGATTAGTAGTTATAAATAATTATGGAAAACATTAAATTTATTCATGAAAATAATATGTTTGTATATGGTACTTCATATGAGTTTATTCTGGCCAAGTACCGTAACGGATTATTGAAACAATAATTCATACATATTTGTTAAAAGCATTTACTTTGTGGCTGACCATAATTATCACATAAACAAATATGTTTTGAACCACTTTAATTTAATATAACGACTATATTAATAATAATATTATAATAATAACAAAGCATTTATATAGCGCAGTTTTGTATTATTTCACTTCAAGTGCGCTTTACTATAAATAAACTTAAAAAAAAAAGATTAAATAACTCCATTCGGTGGTATTCCTACAGCGCTCCTTTTACATTCTTAACATATTAGATACATTCTTTCTTATTCTTATTATTACTACTACAGTACTCCTTAGGTGCATATTCGTCTAATAAAATTACAAAATATTTTACAGTATATACAAGGCTATACAAAAATAAAACATTCACAATAATACTGCAAAAATAGTAACATTTTAAGACAGGAGTCGGGTTACGTTCAGCAATAACTGACTTCACATAAAAAAATATATATATATATATACGGAGGAAACCGAAACCAAACAACTACCAGAGGCTTGTGGAAATGGCTTTTTACAATAAATTGAAGAGAAATTAAAATTTATAGACAGTAGGATTTTTTAAATAATTTTGTTTTTTAAGCCCGTTTAAATTCAGACAATTTCTGGATATTAGAAAGAGCTGGGGAAGTTTATTCCAAATGAGAGGGCCATTTATACGAAAAGAGCTAGAAAAGACTTAGTATAGTCCTGAAGAAGAAAGGGTACTTCCGAAACCGGTCGATCATTGTCTTAAATTGAAAGAAACTATTTTTATTAGATGGAAATATTATTTTTTACACGATTTATTGTTTTCGTTTTTTTTTTTTAAATATTTTTGTAGAAATACTTTTTAGTAAGATTCTTGAGAAATATTTATTGTTTAAGGTTGTTACCGTTTTAATGTTTTAATTTTATATATATATATATTGTAACCTTACATGTAAATTACGAGTTTTGAATAACAAGCTCACGTTGGACGAACTACAAAAAAGTAGTTTATCGGGACTTTTTGCCTTACATTTTTTTTCTATCAAATATGTAGTGTATATAATATATAGTATATTTGCGCACGGTCCGGAGTGGAAGATACTCTCAGTATCGCCCCGGTGAAAGACCACCCTTCAGAATTGAAATGTTGCTTAAAATGGCTTTTAGCCGAATTTGGTGACCAGATCTGAATAGCCAAGCATTTCCCCACCGTCGTCTTCCCCTTCTCCTTCCCATACCCAATACCTTCAGCCTCACAACATTCCCCAATTGGGGATGGGAGCAGTTGGGACTCTAGTGCGCTATTCATAAAAATTAAAAAAAAAAAAAAAATTTAAATGTAAATAAAAAAACGTGGTTCAAAACAAATTATTTTTTGTATTATAATAATCCACACTGTTTTCTAATTGATACATTGACAGCGCATCTGTCCGTGGTGCGCCCATATCTCGAATTTCTAATTCCATCACGTAAACTCCGTGAATAAAGGTGTCAAAGTTGTCTCCTGTTTTTGACAGAACGTGTGGTTTTCGTATTGTATTTTGAAATATACACTTTATATCTTCGTGGCATATTGCTCAAGCCAATGCACAATACACGTCCATAGAAATATCTATTCTTATAACGTTCAACAGCGCTAAGAAGGTTTTAAAATGCCAGTGGCGTGCATGTCACACCCATCATTGGTGATATTCGTCATGCGATGAACATGGTTTATTTAATATTGATCATCTTCATGAAATATATCCCAAACATATCAAATATCGAAAGCAAAACTAGAGAAACTAACAAATTAGAAAAAAAGTGAAAACAAAAATAAAAATACTATTTGTTTTTGTTTTTAATTTGTAGAAGCCCATTTTATTTTTTTGGTAATTGAATGTAAATATATGCGTAGTAATAATTTAAAAAAAATTAAAACAATAATTAAATAAAAATATTTTGGAAATTTAATAAAATTATTAAGTTCTGCAAGTTTTTATTATTACGACAGCTATTTTTGGCGTTGAAGGCCATTCTCCAACTATGGTTAATCTATATTTCGACGACTTATTTACATGCTTTTACTACCACGCATTTCCAATTTGAATTAAAATGTGACCACGTCGACTGTAATGCTACCTATATGGGGCAGACGGTAAGGGCTTTCTCAACTAGATTCAAAGAACATATACGATGTTATAAAGGGACTTTTTCAAAATTCGCAGAACATCTCTTAGTGAATAATCACTTCCAGCTTGACGACAACGAACCTAAGCCCTTACATATAGAAAGAATTAATTTAATTAGATTAAATTTACTTGAAAAATTGGAAATTAATAAGTGAACGATTAATCCTAATATAATACTGATTATAAAGTAAGGATTATTATTTATTCACTTCTCAGTATATTCACATTACCAAAACAATACATTAATACACATTTAAATAAATCACTTAAGAAAACATTGTCATTTAAATATGGGAAAACACATTATAAATCTAAAAACCTGACAGAATAGATAATTTTGATTATTTTCTAACTAAATCGGTTTTACCGGTAACAAATAATTATTTCAAACACCGTCCAAATTAGAATTGGGTTTGAGTAAATAAAATCATGTAAATAAGTCCTCGCAATGTGGTTCAACCGCAGTTTGAAAATGGCCTTGAACATCGAAACAGCTGTCACAATAATAAAAACTAAAATACCCCCAGAACTTAATAATATCATTCTTACATTTGATTTACATTAAATTAAAAAATAAAATGGTAATTCTTACTTGCAAAAGAAAGTGATGATTATAATTCCTGTTTTTTTTACAGTTACTCCACACAAGAGGCCCTGAAGGAATTATTTCCCCTCATGGCCTATGTCTTCTTTGGGGATGCTGTGTGGATGGTCTTTTAGAGCAGTGCTCCGTAACCTTTTCTCATCTACGGCACACCAAAATTCTTCCTAGAATTCCGCGGCACACCAAAAGCTAAAATATATATTGTAGATATTAAATTGATATACAAATTTTACAATAATTTTTTGTTTTTTTTATTTGAAAAGTATACATATATAACTATAACATATTATTTTAGGCAGTCTTATTAATAATCATTATAATGCTTGTTTCAATGAACACAAAAGTTTTATATTCGGCTCGATTTAGCGCAACCCGAAGTTCTTGGTCAAGACCTTTTAAAGCATGACCGCTTATCATTTTTAATTAGTACAAGAGTTGAAAAACTTTTCTCACATAAATATGTCGTCGAAAATGGAAGTAGTGTTAAGATTGCTTTGTCGGAAATGCGAAGATATTATTTTTTAACCTAAATCCAGGAAAGATCTAACGGAACAATATTTTGAAAAATAATTTATCATTGTGTATTAAATACGTGATGAAAAATTGTAAAATTTCAAATACTTTGTATTTGACCGCGGCACACCTGTATTCGGCTCACGGCACACCAGTGTGCCACGGCACACCGGTTGCGGAGCACTGTTTTAGAGGATACCCATGTTGTAGGAGGGAGGAAACACAGGGGCCAGCAGATTCCACAGCCGGGTTGTTGAATGCAAGAATGAGTCATGTGACAAATGTCAACCGTAAACAAATGTTGGGCGCGCGTTTATCGTGTTTCCCGACTGTGCACCCATGCCAAAGTTATCAATTATGCTAGTTCCTCAGTGCATAAAGACAGCATTCCCACCTGACGTTTGTGCTTCAAACATTGCAATCAGTTTGTTTGGAAACGGACCGCCCTTTTCTGGACGGAGTCAAGGTTTTTTTTAGATATTTTAGGGCTCCCGACCAGATGTGGCTGCTAAATTCTACAGTAGGGCATAATTGCGATTTGTAGAGGGTCAACAGTCGTGAGTCATCGTACAAAAAATGACGGAAAGTAATAAGGTTTCATTAGCTTATCGGTTGTAGCGCTAGTCCCGGTAGGACAGAGGTCCTGGGTTCAATTCCCAAATGCGACCTTTTTTTTTTTCTATTTTTTTTCGGATTCGTATTTCGTTTGAGATATTATACTGTTATTTTCAAGTATTTAAAAAAACGTGTTTTCTCAGAGGTGGATTGCCACTGTAAAATACAATATTCACATGAGATGCAGGTGCGCTACGGAAAATGGTTAAGAAGACATTGCAGGCTATTTAACTTATTCATAATACCTGGTCGCTGCATGATTAATGAAAGCAGATGGGTATGGTTGGCTTCTGCCATCTGGCTATGAAGAGCTTACGTGGTTCAGGTAGAACGTTCTGAACTGGACTTGCTAAAATAAATTGCTTGGAAGTTAGTACAACTATTGCTGGGAAATATTTTAACTTTTAGTGTGCCGAAATTATTCACCAAATACCAAAAGTTTGTATCCGTTGAATGCCGGGGTATCTGAATGGCTATGTAAAAAAATAATTTCTTTGAATATAAGTAGAATTTTTTTAAATATATAATTATTGAATTATTCGCCTTAATTATTATTTCCCAGTAATAAAAATTAAACTAAATAAGTAAAAAAAATAGAAAGGTAGAAATACTGGATACAAGAGATTCGAGAAATTTTAAAAAATACCGGGGGCTATCGCTAAATATGTCAATGATCTCGTCACTGCAGTAGATGTTATATATTATGTAGTAGACATATTTTCGCAAGAGGGATAAAGTTAAATTCTTATTTTGTAAAGGAATATGGAGCGTTTTTGGGCTTCTTACTAAACGGTGTTTGATATTGATTTTGGCCTCGAGTGAAGATTCAACTTGATTATTAATTTATTTATTTTTTAATTTAATAATAATCCGAATACATTTTATTTTTCGCCAATCGGTTTCGCTTATCTCATGCTTCGTCAGGGCATATATAATAACGAAAGAATAATACTGAGCTATCGGTTATATATAGTTACAGAATACAAAAGAGAGAGAAAAGAGAACAATATATTAGAGGGAGACAACAATAGAAAAGAATTATGTGTAAGAGGGAGACAACATTAACATACATTAATAATAATAGATAGTAAATACAAAAGTGTAATGGGATCATAATGAAGTCATTAAAGAGAGATAATTCTACAATATTTATACAAGAAAGAGCAGTTATTAATGATAAATAGACTACATGATTACATATTGCATATTACGCAACTTAGTTGATAGCCCTGATTTCCACAATCGCCTATTATTTCATATCCCAAATCGCAACAGTAGACAGCCACTTACTTTTTTATATCCCTCATTGTAAAACTAATTCCAAACAAAACTCTTTTATCTACAGATCTACATACTCATTTAACTTAAATTATTACCACATTGACATTGTTAACTCAACTATACGTGATATTAAATTAAAATCCAAAACACGACCGTTCTCAAACTACATAACTTAAACCACCTTTCCATCTACTCTTGTCCTTTTTATCTTTATCCTACTCCTATGTTCCCCTCCACTCTCCCCTCCTCCGACTGACATTAGGCTAATTGATGCAAAACTGTATATTGTCACACTCTACTTATAGTATTTATCATCAGCAGAGGAAAATTTATAATTGGCATGATTTATTGTTTTTATTTTTACATATATGTAAATTATGGATTTGCTGTTAATTTTCCCAAAAATAAATAAAATAATAATGATTAAATGGATAACTGAGACAACGTAACATTGGGCGATGATTTAAAGATCAGGATTCGGGGAAGAGGTAGAGAATTTTTGTTCAACTTTGCATTAACTGAGTCAACTGTTTAGACTTTAGACCTTTAACGACCTTCCCTGACGAACCCGACCGGGGCGGTGAAGTTCTGAACTAAGAAGGTTTTGGCGGTTTCCTCCTGCCCTAAACTATTTCCCACACCCTCGGGGACATTACGGCTTCCCTAAACATAATACTATTGTGAATATTGTATAGCCCTTATTATCACTGGCTGACTTTTGATATAGAGGTCAGGAGATCAAATTAATCTTCAAGATCCCATTTTACAAGATTTTTTAAACGTAAATACCGTACAGTCGTCATAAGTACCCGATGTCAGTGGGGCTCTATCGTTCCCATTTGGAGTGTATGTTTTTTTTATATATATTTTTTTTATTGAACGACACATTACTCATCCATTTACAGCACGAGATTTCTTATTTTAACATTCTTAACTGGGTAGATAGCAGTAGCCTGCAGTCCATAAAGACTGAAAAGGTGTGCCTACTCTAGGAAAAGCGAACTTTAGTAAAAAAAACAAAAAATCTAAAAATGCGACTGATCAAAATGTTTTTTCCACGAATTTGGTAAGGAACTTCTACAATAATTTATTCACCTCGCCATAACAATCATCGGAATATAATAATTAACTGTCCATTTTCAAGAAGTCAATGCACAATTCATACCTGAACTTGAAAAACTACGAACAACCAATCCTTTGTTCATAGAGTAACGCACGCCAATGGTAGATAGGTAGCTATATAAAAAAAACTTTTCAATAAATCTACAGTTTTTGAAATTTTCTTCAATAGCACCATACCTTTTGTAATACTATGCTATGCTAAAACATCTGTTCTCAAATAAGACATAAACGAAGTTGGATACCCATAAGTTTTCAATAAAACTCATTATAGGACTGTTAATTATTGGTACATAATATCTGATTTTATTATAAAATATCTTGAACAAGTCGTGGCGACAACTACGGCTGAAGTTTTAAGGCACTCATAATCCATAGCATTCCAGAAGGAATCGGCTATCAATAAAGAAATGCACTATATTAAAACAAAGTATTCCAAAGTTTGCTTAACGTTGTTTCTAGGTTAGTTCTATCTGTTGCCTCGAGTAAGTCCATATGGTGCATGAACCTCAGATAGGTTCCATGCGAATTTCGCGAGTTACCAGGCTTAATGGAGTGGGAAGCTGAAGGAGGTAGGGGAAGATCAAAGTTGGGAAGTACCTCGCTGTTTAAATCTGGTCACCAATAATAATAAATAAATGTTTATTCCGGTATGTGGGGAAGTCCCACACATTCCATACAAAATATATACAAAAGTTTAAAAAACAATAAATATATAGTAGGTGCATAACGGCACGATGTGTGCCACACACATAAAAGAAAAAACAAAGGAAAAAATAAAAATGAAAAAATACATCGAAATAACGCCTTTAAAGTGCTGCGACATTTAAATTGTGAGGGGCCAATATCTTTCTCAAGTATGCGTCGACGCTGGAGGCTGGACTGAGGTGGGCCTCCATGATGAGGATATTCCTGCAGCTGTTTATTCATTCCCTCATTCCAGCTACCCTGGATCTTATAAGGGCTGCAAAACCGGAAACCCGCCTCTCCGTGAACATACTGGAAGCGCTACAGTATCTGGGGAGGCTAAACATTACGCGGATGCGTTAATATACTGTTCACGAAGTCTTTCCATTCTACTCTTTTTATAGTTTGCCCAGAGATTGCACATTAACGACGTTGCGCAGAAGGCAAAGAAGAGTCCTTTTCACAGCGGTACTACAAGGGCGAAATTTTCTACTGAGCATGTTCGATTTAACGCTGAGAGCTCGTCTTTGCCTATCGATATCATCATTATTCATCAGAGTACTGATAATTATGTGTCCTAAGTATTTGGTTCCTTCAGTCACCTTTAGGATCACACTATCCAGGGTAGCTGCAAGAATACTAATCAGGCCTTGTCCATATCTTATAACCAACAGAGCCGTTTTTTGGGGTTATAAGACATGTTTGTTTCTTCAGCAAACTCTTCGCAGATCTTCAAGAGAATGCGTAGCCCTCTTATAGACGGTGCCATCAGTACCATGTCGTCAGCATAATCGATGTTGTTCAGACACTGTCCTCCGATGTGGCTGCCTACCCTTGCATTGTTGATGACACTGCTGACCTAGGGGTGGACTTCCTTGAATTGGTATTTTCAGGAATACACAGTTCCGATAAGTACGCCGGAACCATTCCGTTAAGTGACTACAACCATTAAGCCATTGCAATCCACATTTCGATTTAGAAATATTGTCTTTTCACCAGGGCAACACTGAAAGTATCTACTACTCTGAAACGTGCCGCAAATATACCATATATTATTAAGCATTAAATATCAATAAAATAGCTCATATTGAAAGCATAGTTCGTTCGTTAGTTTCTCCTTCGACCACCGTTATAGTAAAGTGTGGTGACCTTTCAACGTACGTAGGTACTTAGAACGTAGTGCGATTATATTACGCCATAATTTATTACGTTACATAATTTGATTGCGTTTTCATTAAAACTACCATTCAAACCTCAGCGTTCCACTCCTAAGTGCTCAGTTCGCAAGGTGGCGAAAGGAGCCATCTACGAGATTTACTCAATGGCCTGTAAGTCTCTATGGCGTGGACCGAAATATCATACCGGCATAATACTCGTCCCTTCGCGATATGTATTCAGAGGCGTGCTATCACGATAATGTAGCTTTTATGTAAGTCCATTTCGGGATCAAAGTTTGGAAATTAGATTTTGAAAAGGTGCGCGATGCAGAGTGAAGTTGAAATTTCAGAAAATGTCGCATATTTTAATTTTTAATGATTCACATTTTTTTACAATCACTCAACACAGGGAAATAATTCCCTCGAGGCCTATGTCTTCTTTTAGGATGCTGTCTGGAGAGTATTTTTGAGGATAGGGAGGAGTTAACCTATTGTAGGAGGGAGGAAACACAAAGGGGACTGTGCACCGGTGCAGAAGAGATCAACGAAGCTAGTCTCTAAAAGCATCTTCCATAGAAATACCGCTAAAACAAAGACAGGATTCCTACGTGACGTCGGTGCTCCAAAGATTGCAATCTGTTTATTAAGGTAGTTAAATCTATCAAATGAATTGCCCGTTTTTTAATAGTCCAGGATTTTTTTTCTGATATTTTAGGGCTCCCGACCAGAGGTGGCTGCCGAATTCTACAGTGAGGCACACTTGCCATTTGTACAAGGTCAGCAGTTGTGTACTATTAAAGTATCTGCGGGCTCCGTAGAATACGCCCAGCTTCTGAGAGGCTAACTTAACTTCTGAGAGGCTTCTATGGAGGCCCCATACCCGAGCTGGTCACTTAGGGTTACACCAAGCTGATCAATGGAGGGCTTGTTGGGAAGATTGCTTCCATTAAAGGAGACTAGATTGTCATTTCGATCCCTTTTAGACGTAATCAGACATGATTTATTAATGACTAATTAAAAAATAATAAAAATTAAAAGAAAGAAGGTAGACATATATAAGCTCAGTAAATTGCATACGTGTTGTATGTGTTATACTGGTATTACACAAGTAGCAACAAAGCTTTTTATTTAAACGCAGTTTCATTGATGCTAAATATGTCGACACCTCTGGTCGTGTCTGCCAAATTCTGCAGGGGGCACACTTGCGATTTGTACAGAATCATTAGTTGTGTACTATTAAAGTATTTGCGGACTCTGTACAGTACGTCCAGCTTCTGAGAGGCTAATTTTACTCTGGCTTCGATGGAGCCCCCATACCTGAGCTGGTCACTTAGGGTTACACCAAAGCATATTAATAGGGCAATTGTTGGGAAGATTGCTTTCATTACGGGTATTAGATTGTCATTTCGATATCTTATTTGATTGTCACGCGATTGTTATTCGAAGAGAGCTTGTATTTTGGCTACTGCAGAATATATGACGAATTATAGTCAGACTTGCTTTAATTCAGAAGGTTGTTTATTCTATTGCATATTACACAGCCCCCTTGAGGTGATTTTTTACAAAAAGGGCGCTACACAAATCATCCAATTATTATTATTATTACATTGAACAGTTATCCCTATAATGGGATCATTCGTCCTTTGTCCAATAATGGAAGCGAGTAATGTATTTTACTCCCATTGTAAATAAAGAGTTTTTCTCCAATCTTTGATTAATCTATGTCGTTTGGGGTAATAAATATTGCGATCACTCATAATAAACATATTTATAACTTATATTGATCAAAAACACGCATAATTCACTCGTTTATTATGTCTGAGAAGCGATCAGTAAATTTCACTCAATAGTTACCCCCATACAATGAGACGTAAAATATCCTTGGTGAAAAAAATATCAAACTTACTTACGTGAAAGAGGCGTAACCCACTACTATGAAATCAAACGCATTGCTGAGGAAAGAACTCAAGGAAAGCATATCTTGAAGAAATCTAGAGTGATCAGTCGGCACTTCAGTGAAAAATTAGTTTGAAGGACAGAATAAATTTTATCCCTCGCTTCCATTATAGTGGTAAGACCAATATTACTTTGATTTATGATTTCGATTTGTTTACACGGTAAGCAAACAAGGTGAAGAGAGGCAGCTCTTCCGAGTCTAGAGTCGCGAATAACAGCATCTATGGGCGCTAGTTTATTGTAAGTTTGTAAGTGCTTTTGTCTGTGGCCAGATTTTAAAGATTTTTATTACTACCTGGGTTTGCTCGCAGATTTTCTTCGCGTAGTTGAGAATTTCAAAACGTGTGTTTATAAAAAAATCTAACATTTAGATTAGAATTAGGAATGATGGATACTGTAAATGGCTTGTGTGTTATAATTTTCCATGAATACCTCACAAGACGAACTGTTCAGATGTGTTCACGTATTTTAAATAAAGTGTTGAATGTGTATTGATTTATTAGGCAAAAAAATCTATAGCATTACAAAAAATCAATTTATAATATAATACAATTGTTATTAAGTTCTGTAAAAAAGTTGTACCTTTTGTTTTGATCCAGACCCCAATATTTTTTATTTTTTTATTTTTTCAAATGATACCACACCCAATAGTCCCAACTGCTCCCAAACCATCTGGAGCCAGTGAAACTATGACATCCCCAATTGGGGTATGTTGTGAGGCTGAAGGTATTGAAGAGAGAAAGGAGATGGGTAAGAAGGAAGTTCGGGGAAGTACCTGGCTATTCAGATCTGGTCACTAAATACGATTAAAGCCATTTCAAGCAACGTTTCGATTCTGAATGGTGGTCTTTCACCAGGGCGATACTGACAGTATCTACCACTCTGCAACATGCGGAAAATATACGAGTACTATTAATAAATTGTGAAATAACACAATTTAAACAAATAAAATTTTCTTGCGCACGCCGGGATTTGAACCAGCGACCTTCCGATTCGTAGCAGAGGATCGTAACTATTCAAAAATAAGAATAATTTCTATATTGCTATAAGAGGCCTAACAAATTGAAAGGGTTTCACTGGTGACCCGTAACCAGTGTCCAGTGACAGTGACCAAGTTGTCGGAACTGTTATATCATCACAAGTCCGCCCTAACTCCCACGTACGAAGTTAACCCCTAAGAAATGGCCAACCCTAATGGAAGGGTGTACATATTATTATATTCCAAGCCTACTCATGGAATATATCCAAACCACCCCAAAAATAAGAGGTCGGCAACATTGTTGAAAACTGGAAATTATGTACTGTTTACTTCACAATCGTTTTAAATTCCAATGTTTTACCGCACAAGAGTCAGAGAATTAAGTTAAATGACCAAGTTGGCCAATACCTATTCTTTTACCTGTTATTTATTTTTTTATTGTATTGAAACATTTGCTGATTTCTGATATTAACATACTTATAAAATTAACATTGGGAAGTGCGTAAGTGTTAAAGAATCTATATAAAAAGGTTCACAGGATGCATTGTTTTAGGTTTATTTATCACTTGGTAGAGATGCTAAATAATTAAAAGAAATATGGGGATTAGAACATAAAGCATTATATAACATACGGAAAGACAAGAAAGAAAATACAATAAAAGTAAAGCACGTCATAACATATTAATAACAGCACCATGTATAAAAAATAATATAAGATACAGAAAGAGAAAAAAAAAGCAAGTTAAAGTATTTCTAATGACACCATTATTTTTCATGACGTGATAGAAGATGGCTGATTTGCTTTTTAAAATATGCGAGGCTGTTTATAAAACTCGAGATAGTACATGTGTTAATTACAGTCTCTCAGACTTGATTGAAGATGATTACGACAGTTATCTAGACTTAGAAATCGGGGTATGATACCGATGAGGGGACTGATCGGGGTAGCCGTATCTCAGTGGATTAGACCGCAAGGTCTTGTATAGACCATTATGTCCTAGGTTCAAGTCCCAGCTGCTACCGTTACCCTTTTTTTAACTGTGTCTTTTCGGTTTAAATATTATCTTCTTTCAATAAAAATATATTACTTATGCTTTTTTTATATGATTGCCATATGAAAAAAAGCATACAACTGCTCCCAACCGTCTGGAGCCAGTGAGACTATGGCATCCCCAATTGGGGAACATTGTGAGGCTGAAGGTATTGAGGTGAGGGGAAGAGGAAAGTGGGGAAATACCTGGCTATTCAGACCTTGTTACCAAACACGCCTAAAAGATATTTCAAGCAACATTTCAATTCTGAATGGTGGTCTTTCACCAGGGCGACACTGAGAGTATTTTGCCCTCTGGAACGTGCGCAAATAGTATGTTATTTTTAAATGAATTAACTGTGAATCAGCATAAATTAATAAAAAAAATTTCTTGCGCACGCCGAGATTTGAACCCGCGACCTTCGGATTCGTAGTCGAGAGATTCGTATTTCTTTATATCCGTTCTTATTTTTTCTTTCTTTCTATCTGTACTCTTATATAAAATTTTCATAAATTAATCAATACCCTGAAATAGTATGAATATTTTCTTTTTTATGAAATAAATAAATTTAGAGTCATCGATACTCTATTACATGAGTACCATTTTTATCTTATAAATATTCAGGTAAGTAGGTGATTCCTTTTATTAGTTTCTACGTATAAGTGCGCAGATCTATTAATACTTTTAATGTTGATTGTAGGCCTTTCCAATAGTTTCTAATAAAATCAATTAAAACGCTACCGGTTGAGAGATTTTTTTTTTAGCACAAACACCGACAGTTCTTCACCCCCTCTTTAGTCGATTTGGCCCAGGCTCGCGTGCCATAATTGTTTCATAAGACAATGCGAATAAAACTGATAGTTGATGTCTTCCAAGTTTTGAGATTCAAGTCGCCTTCAACTCATAACAATAACTTTGCTCTATAATTAATTTGTTTCATACGTATTATGTGGCCTCTTACGTGCCTACGTGTGAGTTAGTTTAAAGTTTACATGAGAGATTTACATGAATGAGACGAGCATGATTACAATAACCGACGGTTATGAGTTATAAATGGAATCAACCCTAAAAGTTAGTCATTAATGATACATTTTGATGAGTCATTTTGTTCGTAGTAAATCATCGGATACTAAAATCATTACCAAAAAGCTATACATGCGATTAATCGTAAAAGCTTAGTGCTTTTGATTTGTAACTACGTTTCCCTAACACGATTGAAGAAAACATGTTTTGTAAAAAAATAAAATAAACTGGTTTTAGTAAAATATGTTCTGTGAAATAATTAAAAAAAAAAATTTTACTACAATAGTTTTTGTGAAATATTTTTTAGAAAATAATTTTCTTAAAACAATTATTTTTTTTAAATTGTGAAATTGTTTTTGTAGAATAATTTTTGTAAAACAGTTTTTGTGAAACAATATTTGTAAATTATTTTTTTTTATAAGTACTGTTTTTTTTTAAATTATATTTGTCACATAATTTTCGTAAAACAATTTTTATAAAATAATTTTTTTGGTCAATGTTTAAAATGATTTTAAAATAATTTTTTGTTACATTAAATTTTAAAACAAGTTTTCCAAAAAAAATAATTTTATATTATTATTATACAATATTATATAATAAGTAATTGTGTAATTTTATTTTATTTTTGTAATGCAATCCTTTAAATCTTTTTAGTCATATAATATTTGTAATATGTAGAAGAAAGTAGTCAAATATGGAATAGTATCCTAATATGAAATAGCGCAATTTCTAAAAATCTAACAATCGTATTTCTCAACCCGTCGTCTGATGATTCTAATGGTCAAGAAGAAATTAATTAGACACAGACAGTGAACCTGATGCCGCTGTTGGTCACAGACCCCGAGAGATTCAGAATTTTGATTTTGATGAAAAGGACTTTGATATCCGTAGAAAAATGAGAATCATTATATATCTAATGTGTTATAATAAAGATTACTGGCAAACATTGACTTTGCTGGTGCTAAGAATGATACTTCGATATGTGATATGCAAATAAGTAACTTATTTTGCTTGCTTACTATCAAAACGTTGTTATTCATGACACTTTTCCATAATTGAGTATTTATTAAACTTAAAAAAAAAACATGTCCATTAGTTAAATGAATTCTAATATAAGCATAATATTTAGACACAAATATTTTTACAATTTAAGTCACAATATACAATTAAGAATTACATATCAAACTTTAAAATATACGTCATTAAAAATTGCACTTTACGCATTTCGCCACTTCCTTCTTAAATTTCGAAACATTTTCGTATTCTTTTTTTATATTGTTGGGTATTTCTAGGAAGATCTTCATGGCTCTATATAGTAATAAGTGTATCAAACGTGTCTGGAGTGAATCAATTCAAACAGATAAAACATATTTCTTTATAACAAAATATAAATTGTTGCACAACATGTGCAAATAACCAAGTTAAGATTGCACCACAAAATGCAATACCAAGCGAGCGAAAGGCCTATATTTCACCGTAAGCAAGTCAAAATTACACCACACAATGCAATGATTTCACAACACCTGCAAATAATGTTGCCGGCGCCCTATAAAAATCCTACGCACATAGGCACGTGCTCTCTTCCCAATCTAACCGTCGAACAAGTAACACTTCCACCGAGACACTACCTCACCTTAGCTACCCCGAGCAGACAAAGAACAGGCTCTACACCCTGCAACAGCTGACGTCACCCAAAGTGACCGGCGACCGGTCCGGCCTTGAAAGCCGTCCCCGGATATGCCGCAAAACCTCTACCAGACGCTGCTTCATCTTGAAACTCGACCACCTTCATTATCTCTACTCTACCCGGACCCGCTCTACTCGCCAGGCGAGAGATCTCCACTCAACCCGAACCTACTCTCCTCACCAGGCGAGAGATCTCCACTCTACCTGGACCTGCTCTCCTCACTTAAGAATACTTCAACTTATACTCTTCTTTCTTGTGCGGGTTATACAAGTCTCGTACAATTTTGTTTTCTTTCGAAAGGGAAGTCTTATTTCATCTCTTCTTCTTATAGAGTGGTTACGTCTGTATTGATGTTTATTAATTTTTCTTAAGAATTCAGAATTTTGTTGGCCGTTAAACATTTTAGAGAGAAAAACTATTATATTTAAATACATAATTATGTATGCTTCCACAGACGTTTTTTTTATTTTTATCACAGTTCAATATTGAATGTAGTTACAATTTTAGAAATATAAATAACCGTATGTTTAGAGAAAACATGGCTGAATATCGAACAAATCTTTAAATGTTGTGATTGATTTTGTAAGATTTATATAGAATAAGAAGAGCACTGTAAAAACACCGAAGAAATTCAAGATCAAGGCAATCAAAATAAAACATCTGCCTTAAGAGAAGAGTACGTAACTAGTTTCTTGACTGATTTTTATCTGGGAAAAGTTTGAATAAAAAAATTTAAAAATAAATTTGTTTCTAAAAATTCAAACGAAAACTTTTCCTTCTGAAAATTCATTTCAACGTCTAGACACGGATATTTATAGAGGTCGAAGGAAGCACCTCCATATTTGTTTTAATTTTTTTATTTAATCCTTAAATTTTATTAACTAAAAGTTTTTCAGTGATATAACTTGGGTGCAAAGCGTTATACTGATTTTTTTTCAATAACTCTGGGTTACAAACTTTATTCAAAGTATTGATAAATACATTCTACGTACTACTTACTTAAAAATAGGTTTACATACTAATTTGGTATTTATTAGTGTTAACATAAAAAAAGTATATTCAACTAACTAACTAACTAACCATCACGCCTTTTCACCGCAGGGGTAGGCAGAGAGGACGGACCGCCAAACAACTCGATCTTGGCAGACATTTCTTGCTTCATTCACAATCACTCACCGTCTCATACATTCTCTTCTATCATTCCGACTTCTGTATTTGATTCACTTGATCGTGCCATGTCTTCCTCGGGCGTCCCCTGCTTCTTCTTACATTCGCGTCATATCTTATCCTTACACTCCTTTCTCCGTTCATTCGCTCTACATGCCCAAACCATCTAAGCGTCCCTTTCTTAATCTTACTCATGACGCTTACTTCATTACGAATCTCAATATTTTTCACACGATCAAACATGGTTTTACCACACATTCCACTCAGAGATCTCATTTCTACGGCATTCAGTTTACTTTCATCAACTATGTTTATTGAAATCTATTCATTAAAACAGCATTTTTAAAATTGTCTGAATACATCATCAGTAAGTACCAGTCACGTGAAAATAATAATTACTGAAAACAAATGTAAAAATAAAATTGAATTAAAATGTAGTCGGAATACATGTTATCGAACTAATAAAAGAACGCATTGTTTAGAATCTGGGCTTTTGATACATTGCATCTGATAGGAAAGTGAACGTGTGAAGAGTGACGCTGTAACAAAATTTATTCAAAAAATCGATTCGACAACGCGCCAGCGGAACGGCTGCGTCGCCTGTATCCATACACAACTTAATTTTGGATTTGAGGCCAAAATACCCATCCAAATTGAATGATACGTATTTTTGTTAATTAAAGGTTTAGTAAATATCTAGTACGTATAATAAGTATTTTATTTATTTTTGTTATAAATTATGAGGTTTGTTCAAAAGAAAAGATGAATTTTGAATTTTCGCGAGCTGTGTACATTCAATTATCGATTTTTTTTGTTATGTTGGTACACATATGTTTATCATATGTTAGCATTATCAGCCATTTTGGATTAGTAGTTTGTTTTTGACAACTGGAAAGGTTAGTCACGTTTTTGAGTGTTCTTCGATTTTTTACTTTTGAAAAAAATGGATCAAAGAATATGTATTGAATTTTTCGTTAACATTGGAATAAAGTGCTCCAACGCACTTAACATGTTGACTGTGGCATTTGGCGAGTATAATTTGTTTCAAAAAAGTGTTTATAAGTGGTACAAGCGCTTTACAGAAGGCCGAGAAGATGTTAATGACGATGAGCGTCCTGGAGTTGCAACCACGTTAACAAACGAAGAAAACATCGAAACAGTGAAGAAAATGGTTTTGAAAAATCGTCGATTCACTATTAGGGAAGTTGCAGAGGTTGTTGGCATATCAATCAGCTCATGCCATGCAATTGTCTCGGATGTTTTGGGCATGAAACGTGTGGCAGCGAAGTTTGTTCTGAAATTCCGAGTTGTTGAATGAATCCAGATTTGCTCAAAAGGGTCATAACTGGTTATGAAACGTGTATATATGGTTAGCTCCAAATAATTGTTACAGATGCTTATATAATCGCGAAAAATCAATTATTTAATGGCCAATAATGTAAAACAAAAATAAATAAATTACTTCTCATACTTACTAGATATTTACTAAACCTGTAATTCCAAAAATATATCATTCGGCTTAAGTGAATATTTTGACGTCAAATCCAAAATTAATTTTTGTATGAAACAGGCCGCACAGCCGTTCCTCTTAAGATTTTTTTCCAAATGAAATAAAAAAAATCTCAGATATTTTTTTGTGATTTTGTTTTTGTTTTTAGGTAAGCTATTAGCAGCATAAGAATGTGATTAAAATCTGAAATACCAACATATTATCTTATCTACATTATATCAATAAGATTTATCTCAAATATTTAATTTATTAATTTTGCAAGGCAGACCAAAAATTATAGCCTTATACACACATTACATAGCGGCCGTACGTATATTTAATAATGAAGGTCATTATGCAATAAATAATCTAATAACATCCGCCTATCATACATAACACGTCATTTGATTAAAGAATGTATGAAACGCTTACGAGATTCAGCAAGTTGTCAGTCATATAGATATGTGATGAGGGATGCTGGAACAAATGATGATGACTTGACAACCGTAGTTTAAATGTTGGACCTCCGGTAAAGATTTACGATACTGGGAGTATCTAACGGATAAGTAGACACTCCATTACCGCCCTGGTGAAAGACCACCATTCAGAATCGAAACGTTACTTAAAAGGTGCATTTTCCCGGGTTTATAACCAGGTCTGAATAGTCAGATAATTCCCATGCCATAGTCCCACTGACTCCAGGCAGTTGGGACCTGGTGCGTTACTTACGTTATTTATATTTTGTTTAAATGCAAAGGTAAGCGAACTAAAGAATGCATTTGTGTACTTTTTTTACATTAACTCCACACAGGAAGACCTAAGGGATATAATTTCTCTCAAGGCCTATATCATCTTTGGGGATGCTGTGTGGAGGGTTTTTTTAGAGGATAGGAAGGAGTGAACGTGGGTCTTGAAAAGACCTATGTTGTAGAATGGAGGAAACACAGAGGCCGGCAGATCATTTCACAGCCGAGTTGTTGGACACAAGAACGAGTCGTAAAAACGAATCGTTCTCATTTGTCAAATATAAACCATGTATAAATGTTGGGTTCGCGTTTCGCGTGATTCGCTACTATGCACCGGTGCCGAAGGGATCAATGACGCTAGTTCATCAGAGCATCTTCTATTAAAATACGGGTAGAACAAGGTCAGCATTCCCACCTGACATCTGTGGTCCAAAGACTGCGATCCGTTTATTAAGATATGCAAATCTATCAAATGGACCGCCTGTTTCTGCACCGAGTCAAGTATTTTTTTTAATAATCACCTATGTGGAATGTTTCGAAACTCCAGAATGATTGTTAGTTTTTCCTGTTCATCCCGCCTCTTATTAACACCAGTTTCTGTGCATCAACCATCAAGCGCATTATTTTTTTTGCCAGTCTCCCCACCTAGCAAAATTTTGTGATCATGATTGGTTTCACTTAATAAAATTTTGAAAGATATTGAAATATCCGAAATGTTTTAATATTTGAACACACAACAATCGTTATTATATAAGTTTTACTATATGGCTATTACTATTTACTGATTATTATTTACTTATTAATATTTACTTATTTTTATTTATGTATTATTATTTAGTTATTACTATTTACTGATTATTAATTACTTATTATTATTTACCTATTATTATTTACTCACTACTTCCTGTTAACAAAAATATAGTCACCCTATCATTGTGATTATGTTAATATATTTTTTTTATAAATTTGATCTTGATCTTAACGAAAAAAAATAGCGAGATTAAGTGAACCAGTTACCAACTTATTATGCAGAAAATTGCGCCGTGTTCATAAAAGTAACATATTTCCAAACACGTGTTATGAACAGCAACATTGAAAATGCTCGCGTGCTCGTTTATGCACCTGCTAGTGTGAGATTTATAAGGCGCCATATTTTATGAACATTTGTCGCATACTTATGTAGGTCAAAAGTGGTAATTAATATTACATTAACGACTTAATTAATGATAATGAAGGAGTTGCTTGCATAAATTATGGGCTTGAAAAAAAATTGTAGACTTGCAAACTAATTAACCTAAATTGAAGAACGGAATAAACAGAAAGCTTTTTTTCTTCTTTTATTACAGTAATTCCACTCCACATAGGAGACCTGAGCGAAATTATGTACCTCAAGGCCTATGTCATCTTTGGAAATTCTGTATGGAGGATAAGGGCAAGTGAACCTAGGTCTTAAAGATACCCATGTTGTAGGAGGGAGGAAACACAGAGGCCGGAAAATCTTCCAAAGACGAGCTGTTGAACACAAGTACGAGTTGTAGAATTGACTGTTTTCATGTGACAAATATCAACCGTGTACAAATGTTGGGCGCGCGCTTGGCGTGTTTCCCAACTGTGCACACAGTCAAGGGTTTTTTGGCCACCCCGACCAGAGGTGGCTTCCAAATTCTACAATGGATCGCGATTTGTATGGGGTCAGCAGTTGTGTACTATTAAAGTAGCTGCGGGCTCTGTATAGTACACCCAGCTTCTGAGAGAACTCTACTCTGACTTTGATGGAGCCCCCATACCTGAGCTGGTCACTTAAGGTTACACCAAGCATATCAATGGAGGGCTTATTGGGAAGATTGCTTTCATTAAAGGGGACTAGTTTGTCATTTCGATCCCTTTTAAACGTAATCAGACATGATTGTATCTTTGAAACATTACGTTCGACTAGATTATTTTTACCCCAACAGGAAACACTCTCGAGGTAACCGTCCATTCTTGCTTCAAAGTCCTCCGAGTCGTTGGAGTTTGTGAGGCTTGTCAAATAAAAACCTATCATGGACTGTACTGTCATTCGCATAACAGTGAATTGGTGCACATATCAAGAGGTAATGGTAACCGATCCCTGTGGGACGTCAGCATTTATTGAATGCGAGTAAGAGATGACACCGTCAGCAACCGTCTAAATCGATTTCTCGCTCAAAAATTTGGCAATCCATGTACACAAGAATACGGGAAATCCATGAGAACGCAGTTTGTTGACAAGTCCTCGATGCCAAACGCGGTCAAAGGCCTTGGAAATATCCAGTGCAACCGTTTAAGTCTCACCGTGACGTTTCAGACACCTCCCCCAAACATGCGTCACATATGCGAGAAGATTACCGCACGAGCGGTTCCGCCGGAATCCGTATTGACGGTCGTTAATAGTTTTGTTTTTCTCGAGGGATGTGAGCAGTTTGTCGTTATCACACGTTCAATCACCTTGGATAGAACTGATCTGATCGCTACGGGGTGGTAGTTGGCTGGGTTGGAGCAGTCGCCTTTCTCATGTGTCCGAAAACCTCGATTTTCCCATCATATCTATTCTATGGTCTATTTACTAGAATGAACTTTTCCATGATAAAAAGGAAACGTCGTACGTCCACATTTACTCTGTGTCTACAAAATTATAATATCTATTACTTTACATAAACTATATTACGGAATCTTTTACGACTAAAAAACAAGTTAACAGTATCTAAACAGACTTTTCAATAGCTTTCGATAAAGTATCCCATAAATTATTACCTAGTTAATTATGTGCACTAGGACTGAGAGGCAACATGTTGCATTAGTTCTCAATTTACGTATCTAACAGAATCTTGTTCGTCAAAATTAAGTATTTCAAATCTAAGGTATTTAATGCAACTAGCGGTCTGCCGCAAAGTAAAAGTAATTGCTAATATTCATCAATGACATCATAACCTATTTCGAAGATGTAGATATTCTATCCAATAGAAAGCCTATTTTCACTTATCTGTACCATAGACTGAATGAAATTGATTATAGAATTTAAGAGTTGGGAACACAGCTTAAATTATCTACTGTTTGTTCCATTCTTGCATCCACTTGCTTTCTAAACACACAGACTTCATAATAATAAAGACTTGACACAAAATTGTATGATTTGGTAGACGGTAGTTTTATTGGAAATATTTCTAACTATTGTCACAATTTATTGTGTTTTTTTTTTAATCAATTTAACATCGCTTCCATTAATTTGTATCCTTCATTATCGGGTTTCTAACCTTTCTTCTTTATTACAGATTATTTTTGTCTTTGTCGTTAAACTTGTTTACTTTTAATTAATACCGTATTACCTTGGTTAATAATTTATATAGATACGTTGATGCGTGAAAGCCTATGATAATTAAAACAAACAAGACAAAGGATGGATGTATTGGTTGACCAAATTTTTGTTTAACTAAGTATTATCGTGTAGAAATAGATGACCCAAATAAATAAATAAAAAAATGTTAACCGAAATAAACGACACACTTTCTTATATACTTGTTATAGTGTATATACAAAAATCAAGGATACTCGTATGTGTTGATTGTACAGGCAAAAAAAATTAATTATGTTTTCTCAAAATACAACAAATTTGCTATTTGGTTCAGAATCTAATAAATTTTATCTTTAATTCATTTTTGTATCAGAAAAATAACATTATTCTTGACGGCCTCCATGGTCGAGGGGTAAGGCTCTCGACTACGAATCCGAAGGTCGAGGGTTCGAGTCCCGGCGTGCGCAAGTAAATTTTATTTAATTAATTTGTACTGTTTCACAATTAATTAACATAAAATGAATATATAGTATATTTGCGCACGTTCCAGAGTGGAAGATATTTTCAGTATCGCCCTGGTGAAAGACCACCATTCGAAATTGAAACGTTGCTTGAAATGGCTTTAGCCGTGTTTGGTGACCAGATCTGAATTGCCAGGTATTTACCCACCTTCCTCTACCCCTTCTTCTTCCCCTCCCCAATACCTTCAGCCTCACAACATTCCCCAATTGGGGATGCCATAGTCTCACTGGCTCCAGACGGTTGGGAGCAGTTGGGACTCTTGTGCGGTATTAATATTAAAAAAAAAAGAATCTAATAAATCTTTAATTCATTTTTGTATCAGAAAAATAACATTACTCATTTTCCCACGCATTTCTGACAAAAGTTAGCATATTTAAATAAAACGATAACTTTGTTTAGACCTCTTTTTTATGTAATTTTTGACGTTTTATACTGTCCTGAAGAAGCTACGGTGGTAGCAAAATCCGGTCAACAAGAAGTATATAAAAAAATGCAGTTGTTGTAAACAAATTTGTCGTTTTATTTGAAAATTACGATGTCACCCCTTACAATTGTTAAAAAAGAAATCTTATTACTACCACCACCGATGGTTTCATTTATTTTTATCACGATTGTACCATATATTATATTACTTACCCATTAATAATTAATGTACACTCATCTTCCATCCACAAACAAATGCTTCTAATGTAAAAGTAGAATAAAATTTGTAATCACGATCTAAAATATAAAAAAAAAAAAACAATAAAAATATTGAAAGCTCTCTCCTGAAACTTGAACAAATTGTGATCTTCCCATAGAATCATATCAAATACAGAAACCCATGTAGACGGACACTTGGAACCGTTTTCCATATTAAGGGGAACGGCTGCGGTGCCTGTTTCATATAAAACTGACTTTTGGATTGGAGGCCAAAATACCCATACAAACTGAATGATCTATTTTTTTTTTAATTATAGGTTTTGTAAATACCTAGTACGTATGAGAAGTATTTTATTTATTTTTGTTTTAAATGAAAAAAAAAAATTATAATTTTAGAGGCAACTTAGAAAATTATCTGAGGGTATACACGATTTTTTTCAATTGTCGTATTTGATATATAAATATGATGACATATATAAGTATTTTATTTATTTTTGTTTTAATTTTTTTAAGTATGTGAAATGAAAATCAATTTTCCTAATTTTAATTTAAAAAAATATTTTCCGGTTTATCGTACCGTTTCAAATATATATCACATTTGTTATGTAAGTATGATTACATAAATAAGTGCATATTATGTTTTACTTTCACCAAATTACTGGCACTTTCCGAAAGGAGATGATTCTACATCATATTCTGAGATTATTACACGTTTAAACATTTTTCTTGCAATGCTTTTCAAAGACGATAATTAAATGCAGGTGCGAGATTTTTGGTATTTGTGAAATTTTATGTAACGAAATATAACCATGTATTCAACAATAGATAAACTAAGAAAACGCAAAACTAAATTCAGTATCAAAACAATAAAAAAAAATAAAAAGTTTCTTAAAAACATATTGTCAAACGCGAATATATGAAATCATTTGAATATGAAGAATACATTTGAAATGAGCAGCTTGGTGTTCCCATAGTAATGACATTTTTCTATAATAAATTAAATCCATAGTACAATTTCTTCAAAAGATTGGTATTCACTTTGTGGTGTCATTATTAATAAATGAATTAAAAATTACTTTATAAAAACCACTTTATACGTATGCATATCAATATGTTTTGAAAGCGAAGATTTCTCTATCAGAAATATACAGAATACTAAAAAATATTGATATTAAGCTAGAAAAATCATAAACGTAAACACAAATTGTTTAAAATATTTTAGTAATTAATCAAAAATGTTAGTAATTGTGTTCTATGTTATCATTTGCCTATACTATACATTATTATTTTTAGTATTCTGTATATTCCTGATAAGGAAAGCTTCGCTTTCAAAACATGTTGATATGTATATATTAAATAAAGTTATGATTACAAAGTAATTTTTAATTCATGTATTAAAGCTAGGTCGACTAAATGGGAGAGTTGTGAAGGAGTAGGTGGATGAACCATCATCTATTGAAGTCACTGTTTTGGCGAATTTTAATACATCTATAATCCTCCCCCCAATATATTTTCATTGACTATCACTTTTATGGCAATTTCTCATTTAAAACAGCTTTGATCGTCAACTTTAAGACTTATTTACTTATATTAGGAAAAGAAATATCATCACTTTTAGTAACAAAAAATGTAATATAAAACTAACACGTGAATATCACAAAATTTAGGGGTTATTTCTTTACTGCCTTTTCAAAGTCGATCTGTTCCCCTTTGGGTTAAATGATTGCCTAAAAAACTCTCCACGAACGTCGCCAAGAGTCGGGAACGTAACGCCTGTTTCTCGAGCCCTTCTCTTCCCCCTTAGCCCAGGCTACAATAATTCCTCTCCCACAGCTAGTCAAAAGCAAATAACTTCCCAACTGTCAAAACCACACGCATGACTTTAGCCTTAAAACGATAAAAAAAAGATTTCTGTATAATATGTTGGTAACAGTGTCGCATTAGTACCTAGAGTGAAGGATTTTGGATGTAATAAACTATTAGATTTCTTAAAATATGCATTTAACTGAATTTTTGCTACCCTTCTCCTATCGTGACTTAAAATTTTTTTTCGTAAATATTTTTGTTTTAAATTTAAAAAGACTGAAAGTACCGATTCTTGCTAACGGTCAGCACCCAAAAATACACTCTTTGTAGTCTGCTAACGCAAGAAATAATACGAATGATTAATATGTAAATTTTATACGGGAAGTTAAGAAAATGTATAAGGTTTCCACTGTAAAAAGGTTTTAGACCAAGCTTTTATGTTCTGTATAAAATACTTACCGAAATTTTAGGTAAAATCTTCTAAATGACCTTCACTAGTTTTCAAAGTGCATCTACTTACCAAATTAAACTTTGCTATGATTTTCATAGTATATAAAAGATTACATGTTGAGGATTTTGGTCACTGGAAGCTTTATACATTTTCTTAACTACCCGTATAAAATTTAAAGATAAATTATGTGTAGTACTGCTTGAGTTAGCAGACTACAAAATAACATTAAGGACCAATTTTGGAAAAGATTAATAAATATAATATATAAAATAATTTACTGGTAGTTACTATCCGGCATTGCCTGAGTATCTGAGTATCGGAAAGTTTTTTCCTAAACATCGATTTATTTCGAGGCATAAAGTTACAGTACTTTGGCGACTTGTAATTTCTATATATCTAGAGCTCAAGATAGAAACAATGTTGCTAATTGAATAAAGATGTGCAATTATTGCCTGAAAAGCAGATTTTCTGATTTAAAGTTGAGATTTTATCCTATTTGGTGATTAAAACTTGACTAAAAAACAGTGTACTTGTATTAAAACGGTGACTAAAGTTGAGATTTCATCCTATTTGGTGATTTGATGATAATATATTTTACATTACATATATCCTTTCATTCGTATCGTTTTAAAAATTGGGAGAATGCCAATTCATTTTTTTTTCGAGACCTTGTTTGATCTTTCATATCAAAATGTAATCCGTAATAACATAAAATGTATCCAATCAAAAACATACAATCAGAACACCAATCACATATGAAAATTGCTTCCATCGACATTGATGAAAGAAAAATCTTAGATTGAAACGCGTAGAGTAGAAATATCGATTCGAGTGTTTGATTATTAGCGTTGACACGTCGTTAGGAGTTATTAAGGAATAGGAAATGAAAGAGGAAAAGCAAAGATGAAAGGGTCCATATCCTTTGGATGCTGATTTATTTGGAGTTGCTTGAACTTACACCTTCGTGTGTGCAGAAGTCACGTCACGTAACAATGTAATGAGGGCTATCACATTCATATCTTCAATCTTATCTATGCAATTTGGGGCGTGCGTCGCTTATGCGGGTATTACAAAGATAGATTCCGCGTTCTCACCTCATCTATCATATGCGATTGTATACCCGATAGAAATAGAAGACCAGCGTTGAATCGACTTCAGATTTCGTTCTATTCTCTGTTACAAACCGGCAATAGAAGCGTGTGAATGACAGTTGCTAGAGTTGATGAAATAAATTACAGTTTAAAAAAAAAAAAAATTAACTATAATTAGGTATTTAGGATTAATTGTATTTGTGTTCAATTCGTAGAACTCCATTTAATTTTTTTAAATCTAATGTAAATCAAATTTAATAATATTATTATTAAGTTCTGCAAGTATTTTTAGTTTTTATTATTGTGACAGCTATTTCGGCGTTCAGTTGGAGAAAATAAAATCATATAAATAAGTCGTCACAATGTGGATTAACCGCCATTTGAAACAAACAGCTGTCACAATAATAAAAACTAAAAATACTTGCAGAACTTATAATAATTTTATTAGATTTGGTTTACATAATATTAAAAAAATAAAAATAAATAAAAAGTAAAAAATATAATTTTTTTAAGGTTTATTTTGTAATTTTATTTTATTTTTTTGTTGCCAACTTATTTTGTATAATTCTAATTAAATTTCATTTCATTACAAAAATAACGTAAAAAAATGGAGTTCTACAAATTACATATGAAATCAACAAACAAATGATGTACCTATGTGATAAGAAAAACACGATTTTTTTTAAATGACGAAGCGATAAAGTACCTACATAAAATGTATTATAAGAGAAATCTTTTTTATTTTTCTTGTCGTTTATTAATTTTCAACAAATCAAATAATTTTTATCGCATTGTTTTAGGAAAAAAAAACACCTCAACGGTGGTTAGGTTAACATAATTAACGGTTTTGTTCAGTTTGGTTTGGTTACGTTAGGTAAGGTTAGGTTAGGTTAGGTTTGGCTTGGTTCGGTTTGGATAGGTTCGGTTAAGATAGATGAGGTAAGTTAAGGTAAGGTGTGGTTTGGTTAGGTAAGGTTGGACTAGGTCAGATTAGGTGAGGTTAGGCTAGATTATGTTAGGTTAGGTTAGGTTAGATTCGGTCATGTACGGGTATCGTAAATTAATAATAATGTGCATTATGAAAATATTTAACATAATTTTTCTTTTGTGAATAATAATAAATTTTAATTACCTCCGTTAGGTGCAACGGTTAAAACGCTAGTTTTATTTTAAAATAAAACCATCTTTGTTGCCATGACTGAGAATCAAACCCAGTTCAACAGGTGGAAAGACATTTGTGCTGACCATTACACCACCGCCATAAAAAGCGCTGCCTAAATTCATATTGCTGAAAATGAAAAATGTTTATTTTGAGATTTATAATTTGAATGATAAGTATAGTCACGTACTTAGTACTCACATCACAACCGAGATGATATTGCTATTAGATAATATCAAATATAGATAGATAGCATTACATTGCATAATGCACATCCCATGCATGTAGATGGGAAAAAACAAATTTTATTATTATTTTGTAAATATTAATATATTAATGTAATTGTTTACGTAAAAGCCCTAGGGGCGCAAATGATCGAGAAAATTACTTACAGTCGATAATTGAAAGCCATTTTATTTTAAATAGATGTAGGTGAACCCTATAGTTAGTATTTTATATTGTTCATTCATTACGGAAATGGTTGCGTATTTCCCTTTTTTAAAAAATCCTCAATGGGGGATGACATAGCCCCATTGACTCTGGGCACTTAGGTTTCTTGTGCGGTACTCATGCAGGTTATTCAATTCATATTTTGATAATCAGGTCTGTGAGAAATAGTTAGGGTGCAAGCAAGTTCTATACTGCCGTGGTTAGTAAAAACAAAGTAAATAACCAAAATGAGTCGAATATGGCAAATTAATTCGTTAAGTGTTACTCGTTTTTCGTACATGTCAAGATATTTATATAATCATTGTAGAAAATAATATTAACATAACCTAAATGAAACATGAAAACGGAAAAAAATACAGAAAATAAAAATATTTCTGTCGCATCTGGGACTCTAACCCAGGACCTCTGTCTATCCCGGGCAACCGCTTAACCAACTTAGCTAATGAGACCAGTTCAATTTATGTCATACTCATTTGCGACAGAAATCTTTTTATTTTCTCTCATTTTTTTTCCGTTTTCATGTTTCATTTAGGTTATGTTAATATTATTTTCTACAATTATTAAATATTAAAATGAGGTTTTTAAATCTCTATAAAAATAATTAATAATTAAAAATTGATTTTAAAAAAAAAAATTTATGAATTAAATGGATCACACTTTTATTTCAATTTACAATACTACACTTCTTTTTCAAGCAATGCTTGAGTAGATAAACGGGGTGTACATATTGCGCTTACGGGTTTGCATAATAATGTTTCCTAAAAGTGTTAGAAAATGTTGCTTGAAATGCTTTAAATGATAATGTTACAGAGTTAGTCGTTTATATTATTAGAAACGGTGCATACCGACACGTTTTGATTTATTGTAATAAACATAACATACGAGTATGTAAGTACAATGTGGTGTAGGATATTAACCGTACAGTATAACGGTATAATCTTTTTTTATTTATTTAAAAAAGTTACAAAATTATAACATAATACATGATATACATGATTTTTTTTACGTATTATTATTCTACTCTCCATAAGTTGAGTTCCAGTAGCTCGTAGTTATGGGAGGAGTATTTACAAACATAAGATAAAATGAATACATAGTTAGAGTAGGTGATAAGAAAATAAAATTAAGAACTTATTAAATAAATACAAACGTAAATCAACAAAACAAAACATCCCTGTATATGTGTGAGAATGTGTGTGTGCATTCTTTTTAGTTTGTTTGATTTTCAGGGACTTTTCAGCTTATTTTGAAGTGCTTGTTTTTGATATTATAGCTTTTTCATCACTGGTAGTAAGTAAAAATGCAGTATTTCAGTTTCTGTAAATAAAAACATAACTAACTAACTAACCATCACGCCGTTTCCCCGCAGGGGTAGGCAGAGAGGACGGACCGCCAAACAACTCGATCTTGGCATACACTTCTTGCTTCATTCACATTCATACAACGCCTCATACATTCTCTTCTGTTATTCCGACTTCTGACATGGCCCGACTCGAGTATTTGATTCACTTGATCGCGCCATGTCTTCCTCGGGCGTCCCTGGCTTCTTCTTCCATTCACATTCGCGTCATATATTCTCCTTACACTCCTTTCTTCGTTCATTCATACTTGCTCTACATGCCCAAACCATCTTAGCGTCCCTTTCTTAATCTTGCTCACTACGCTTACATCAGCCTTGCATTCTTTACGAATCTCAATATTTTTCACACGATCATACATGGTTTTACCACACATCTGTCTCAGAGATCTCATTTCTACAGCATTCAGTCAACTTTCATCCTTCCTCTGCCAGTTCCATGCCTCACTGCCATACATCAGAGTTGGTATCAGCACTCCATTGTGGACTGCTAGCTTCGCTTCTTTGGACAACTTTTTGTTTGCGCCAACCGCGTTCAGTCCTCCGTTAATGGAGTTTCTGCATTCACCCTTCATTCAATATTCCCATCAGTCTTTCCATCTCTCGTAAACATACTTCCCAAATACACAAACTCGTCTAGCTGCTCCAAGTATTCGTCATTCACAACTATATTGCACACTGTCTTCGTACTCTCTCTTTCAAACACCATGACTTTAGACTTACTTACATTCATCATTAGCTCATTCTTCACATATACTTCGTTCATCCTAGATACGAGGGACTGTAGATCTTCTATACTATTAGCAATCAGCACCGCATCATCAGCATACAACAGGCAACAAACTTGCAGACTACTCATTTTTGCACCCAAGCCCACCTCTTTCAATTCTTGCATACAATTATCCATGTATAGATTGAATAGTCACGATCCCTGCTTAACACCTTTGTGATGTCAAACCACCCCGTAAAATCACCGTTTGTCCTAACACATGCAACGCTTCCCTCGTACAGAGATGCGATTGCCTGTATAAGATTTGTATTCACACCATACTTGGACAACACCTTCCATAACTTTTTCCTGTCAACTCGGTCGTATGCTTTTTGTAGATCTACAAAAGCACAGAAAAGTTTCTGGTTTTTTGCCAGAAACTTCTCTGTGAGCATACGCAGCGAGAAAATCTGATCCATGCATCCCCTTCCAAATTGACATTATTGCGTTTATAACTTACATTTACATTTGAACATGCTGTGTTTTCATCTACCATCTTGGAATAAATTTTCTAGCTGCACTGTCTCACTCTATGGCGGCGTAATAATAAAAAAGATTTAGACGTTTGAGTGGAGTTTTTTCCTAACATTTTTTTCATGTTTCCATTGTTGTAAAACTTGTTTTATATAGAAAGTAAAATTGCAAAGAGGTTAATATCCCGTTAAACTTATAAACACAATAAAATATTATACTGTTTTTTTACTTACCACATTAACGTGATAATCATTCATCATTGGTAATTAAAAACACAGTATAAACAGAAAAACGCATATTTTCAACAGATATTTGTCATTTTTAAGAAATTTTATTGTAACGAAAATACAAAAAAAATTGTCTAAGTACAGGTTTTCCGTAAATATGTTAAAAGATTAAAAAATACTAGAATATTGGTAATTACTGTCTTTTTACTTAAAACTACAGAAAAAATAGTGTTTTATATTGTTTGTTCATTACTTTATGTATGCGTCAATGTAAGTATGTTTGTCTTCGATGTTCTCAAAAAACACTTGACCGGTTTCACTGAAAATAGCACAGTTTGTTTTTATTAGTGCCGGGAAGGTTTAGAAAGTAGTTTGAATGAAATCCAATATGTAAAACTATTGCTATAACGTTTTAAAATTAGTATGAAAAACATTGAACCCGCCATGTTTTCTTTAGATTAGTCCATAGATATAACAATCCGGTTATCCACAGATTGCATATTCAAAAGATGAAGGTTTTTTTGGGTAGAATATTTCTAAAATGGAAAACACGAGTAGGAACCTACTAAAGAACTTTACGATTTAGATTTATTTTGAAAAAATAAACGTTTGAAATGAAATAAAATATTTAAATGAATATTTCTTTATTTGGAGATAATTACTTTCGCTGTCAAATAAATTATGGCACCCTAATGACAAACAAGAATTCACAACTTCATAACTTTATTCCAAAAAAAAAATCCTGAACACGGCTGGTCACACATCCGTTAACTAAAAAATATATATATTTATCAAAATGAGGAATGCCATAGTTCCATTCACTCTGGGAAGTTGGGTTTGTTGTGCAGTATTCATGCAGGTCGTTCAATGACTATTTCGATAATTCATTAGGTCATTAATTTATATCATTCACTTCAGTGTATAAATCAATATTTTGTTGGTTTAACAATGTCAAAGTGTTAATCCTCGTTAAAGTGGGTAGCAGTGTAGTCACTTGTGGAAAGTCTCTCCACGGCAGGATCCCACGAAGTGTCGAAGCGTTAATCCGCCGTCCCTATTAATATTGATCGGGTGCTTGTGAATTTCAATCGCCTCTGTTAAGGCAACCCGATAAGTTTTGGGACTACTCGGTGATTAACCTTCCCATAACCAAAGTCGAGGATTTCCTTACGCCCCTAAGCTGACACGCCAGCGTTACCGTAATAAACATGGATAATAGATATAAAGGAAATGGGCCATTAACCAATATTAGCATGAAATTATGTGCATAAAAGTATCGCCAACATCGTTCACCCGCACCACTGCAAATGGTATCTAAGCACAGCGGTGCCTCGCCTTTTTTTCTACCTACATCCCAAAGCACCGCTGTGATAGTAGGTGCAGTTTGGACGTAACTCTACGCTTTCGTGCCATATCTTCCCTTGTTTCTTTTATCATAGGTTGAGTTGCTGTCACATTTCCTTGTAGAAAAGTTCCTTAAAAAACTTCATCCATATCTATATTAATTAATATTTTACATTCTACATGCCAATAAATAATACGTGAATTAATATAATTAAGCAAGTGAACCTAAAATAAGTATAAAAATTTAATTAAAATTGCATCTGTCAAATTATTACGAGTAGTTTTCTCCTCGATGTTAGTTATTTTCTCTCTTAATTTATTGAATTGCCTGTATCTACTATTTATTTAATTGATAGTGTGTACCAAGTAGCAAAAATTATTAAAATATACAAGTAAAAAACTGTAATATTACGCAACTTTATTTATTTCTTAGTAAAAGACAGGCACTGCCTAGCGTAACTAATGTTGATAGGCCAACAATGTATTCACACCTTTATTGCAGCTCAACGCGTGTATATTCATATTATAATTGTATCTATTTTTCATATATCCATATTCATATTTGGCTTATTCTGTACAATTGTGTTTCTTGATTCCAGTGACGGTTTTCTCTAACATGCGTTTGTGCAGTAAACTCTCATAAAAACAATAACAAAATAAAACAAATAAAGGTACATCATATTTAAACCACACTCTAAATAGCGCGCCATTGAATGAAGTCCATATGTACGTTGTTAATTCAGCGTCTATGGAGCTTTCTGCCCTAAGAAATAGTTCATACGTTCTCATTCTGGCGCGCTTCGACTAGAAATTGCCGAGCGTGCAAGCTTTTGAAATCTTCAATGCGATCTCGTGCGCAGCTATATGAAAATATGCGATTTTCGTATTTAAAACTTTTTTTTGTAACCCACGACATTAAATTATTTATTTTGAATTTTTTGATTAAATTCATTGGCTACTGACGTTTTAATGAATCGCCGAATCGTTTCTTCTAGTTAGGTGGCTAATTTCTGGTGCAGTGAAATGATAAAATTCAACATAGAAACGAGCAACATAATTTTTTTTTTTTGCGGAAGTAATTTTTTTCTCATTTTTATTTTCCGATTTATCTTCCAATGAGATAGGTCACGAACCACCACTTCTTGTACCAAATGTATTAAATAAATAAAAAAATAAAACTTTACATGGAGCTGAAGAGAAATACGGCTAATTCCATTTCAATAAACGCGTCGATTCTAGGATTCGAAACCGTGACTTATGGATTCGCAGCATAGGATCTTAACCGATCTGCCAAGGGAATCATTGGATTTATGAAATGTACTAACATATCCTGCCTAAAACAAACCAAATAATCACAAAATAAACCATTTACTATCTCAGCGGGATGAAATTAACCCACACAAAATGTTCTAAGAAGTTACGAAATGTATTTTTTGGCTCGTTTTATCTTTACTGCGTACTAATCTGGCTTACCAATTAGTTCGGTGGTAAGTTACAGAAGTTGTTCATTAAGAAAAGCTCCGGAATTTTCGGGAAGGGGAAAAAGGTTATTTTAAACGCGTGACGTTGGAAAAATCGTCGAATTCAAACTAAAATACTGTTGGATAGAATAATCTAATTATAAAACATGGTTTGCTCATTTTGATAAAATCATTATACAAGATAAACGTTTCGCATTAAACATTAATATCTCTTTTAGAGAAGAATATTTTTGTAAAGGTTGTGTACATTTGAAAACGATTTTTTTTAATATGTTAGTTATAAAATATGTATTGTTTTAAGAATGAATTTTTTTAAGAAATTGTTTCAGATGGAATAATTTCTCACTCATCTTGCTCATTTTTATCGCGGTTGACAGTTTTTTTTTAAATTTTTTTTTATTAATTTCTATATGATTTTTGACATTTTAAGGTAAGGTATAAGTATAAAAAATAGATACATTAAATAATTTTTTTCATAGTGCTCCTTCTATATTTCAACTTCAAGGTTTGGATAGGGTATTTCCAGTAATTTATATGACGTTGTTTTGAGAATAATAGTCAGTTCTTCTTCTGTTAAATCCGTAAGCTAAGTCTTGCTAGACTTAATGCAATTATTGATTGAATTACTTTGTTTGATACTAAGTGGGAGTTTGTTGTATAATTTTTCTTATTATTATTAATTATTGATTGAATTACTTTGTTTGATACTAAGTGGGAGTTTGTTGTATAATTTTTCCGCCAAGAATAGATACCTGGATGAAAAACGCCGTAGTATATCACCCAAGAATGTTTGATGCCATATGAATGTATCAGAATATCAACAATAATACGAGTATACAACTGTCAGTTGCTTTACCCTAACTCTGCAAAAAAAAATATTTTTACAAGTAAAAAGTTAACCATACATCATCAAAACTGAGTAAACAGTAACAATGATTTCCAGTGCATTAAATGTGGTAATTTTATCGTCTCTCCAAATGCATTTAATCATTAAAAAAAATTAAACAAAAATCGAAGATTAAAATATTGGAACTACATCACCATTGACTTC
The DNA here is from genome assembly GCA_022606495.2 of Halesus radiatus. Taxonomy (NCBI): domain Eukaryota; kingdom Metazoa; phylum Arthropoda; class Insecta; order Trichoptera; family Limnephilidae; genus Halesus; species Halesus radiatus. The sequence goes on along the minus strand of JAHDVE020009196.1, from coordinate 26,566 downwards.
TTTAAGTTAAGAACCAATCACCTATCCTAGTGCATTGCTCTGTAAAGATTTTAATGCTCTGGACGTGCAACAAAGTTTTATAAAAAAAATCATCACAAATGTAAACAAAAAATATAGAACATATTAGTAAAATCGAACACGTATTAAACATTTGACAATCGCAGTGAGTGCTACCACAATGTACCAAAAAACACGCACCTATTATAAAAAGATACTATACACAAAATATTACCAAATGGCTTATTGACCTGTGAAGAATGGAGTCTGAGAACTACTTAAAAAATATTACTTAACTGTTATATATATTTTTTATTAGTACATAATTTTCTTTTGTTTGCTTTTTTTCTTTCTTTGCCTTCATTTTCTTTTTTTTCTAGTACAATTTCGGAACCCACCGAAAGAGCTTCAACAATAAATTCAAAATAATAAAACACCTCACAAATCGATATTTTGATACCCTGCAAATATTTAATTCCTTAGAACAGGTAATATATCTAGGAATTAATATCGATCAGGCAAACATAATGCAACATCAACTTACATGTACCTTAATCGACGATGATGATAAATTACAAGTTTCAGCTGTGAGCTCATTGGGCTACCATTTGTGGTTAGTGCGTTGCAGTTGCATAGCCCATTTCAACCTTATCTACGCCTAAGTCTTTCACAATTTCGCCCTTACACATTGCGTAATATTTAAACTGCACTTATAAGTAAAGGGAACTTGTGTTTCCAAACAAAATTAACATTTCTGAAATAGTTGAAAATGAGCGAATAATGAAACTGCAGATATAAATTCAATATTATATTATTAATTTCTGAAAAAAACTCACTCGTTTCTTTATGAGCTATAAGACCTACAAAATATAAACTATTAAATTTAAGTTTTTAGGGCGAAGCTATCAGTGAAACCACTATTTCGATTAATCTATACTAAGAAACGGTTTACACTATGAAAGCCAAAAAACATGCTTTGGATAAATTTAATATTTTCCTAGAAATTCCTTTGATTTGAATTAAAAAAAATTTTTATTATGTGGTAAAAAATTAAAGCCCAAAGTACTAAATAATATTTTTTTTCATTAGAAAGTTATGAACGCATTTACGAAAAATGTTTTTAAAGAAGACTTTACAGATGTGAAAGATTCGTTTGATTATTTTTTTTCTTTCTTATAAAATTCTTAGCAAAATAAATAAAAGCCGCTTTTTGCGCTTAAAGCAAACATTTTTAGACTCTGCTTGCCAATCGAATTTAATACCTATATTCTATATATATAATATAGGGTATTGAAAGAAGGGTGAATGCAGGAAACTCCATTACCGGGGGACTGAACGCGGTTGGCCCTGACAAAAGTTGTCCAAAGACACGAAGCTAGCATTCCACAATGGAGTGCTGATACCAACCCTGATGTATGGCAGTGAAGCACGGAACTGGCAGAGGAAGGATGAAAGTAGACTAAATGCTGTAGAAATGAGATCTCTGAGACGAATGTGTAAAACCATGTATGGTCGTGTGAAAAATGTTGAGATTCGTAAATGCAAGGCTGATGTAAGCGTAGTGAGCAAGATCAAGAAAGGGACGCTTAGATGATTTGGGCATGTAGAGCGAATGAACGATGAAAGAAGTGTAAGGAGAATATATGACGGGAATGTGAATGGAAGAATAAGCCGGGGACGACCGAGGAAGACATGGCACGATCAAATGAATCAAATACGTGAGTCGAGCCATGTCAGAAGTCGGAATAACAGAAGAGAATGTATGAGACGTTGTATGAAAGTGAATAAAGCAAGAAGTGTATGCCAAGATCGAGTTGTTTGGCGGTCCGTCCTCTGTGCATACCCCTGCGGGGAAACGGCGTGATGGTTAGTTAGTTAGTTAGTTACCTATATTCGTGGTGACATAAGACACACAGCTTGTAGCAAAAATTCTGGCTTGTATATTCCTCTTAATCAAGACTTTATTTAAACACACGAGTATTTTTTAATGGTTCGTACCGAAAAAAAAGGTTGATGAAACTTAGGTGAAGCGTGATAGGATTAGGAATTCGGCTGAGAGTGCTATTTTATAGTACACAAAAAATGAGGAAAGATGGATCATAAGAAAATTATTGCAAGTTTAAAAAGCGCGATGGTCTAAGTGCATATTTTTTTAGTTTCACTGAATGGTATTCAGAAATAAGTTAAACTTTCCAAAAGGAGATGATTCTACATCACATTTTAAAAGAATTTTACGTTCAAACTGTTTTTTAATTTTTAATGCTCTGCAAGAAAGACAATTACACCCAAAAGGCGATTTTTTCTATTTCTGAAATGTACGTATCGAAATATCGATGTGATGTTAGATAAATTATAAAGAAAATTCACAGACCAAATATATAAATAAACAATATTTATTAAGTTTTGAATTTGTTCTAAAACGTACTGTCAAATTCGAATGAGAATTTGTTTTTATGCGAGGATCAAAATGTCAAAGATAAATTGAGTAGCTTATTATTGCCATAGTAATGAAAAAATGTAATTCCACTTTATTAAATGTCTACATTTTAATGTCAAGCTAGTTCAAAGTTTTAAAAGAGCTTGTCATGTAGGGATAATAATACTGGTAGTGACACAAAGGTTTTCACTCTTCTCGGGACGCCACTACCTAGTGAATTATTTATAATTTTTTGTTAACCACCGCGTTTTTATGAATCAATTTTCGTTTGAACAGATTTATTTTCCACAGATTATGGCTGTCTCAAAGCCTGCGAATTTCCGCACAAAAATGCCTGTCGAGTCCCGGAATTCCGGAGGAACGGCGTTTTACACAGCCGAAAACGATTTGTCACCGTTGATTACGGCGTCAATCAAGTGAAATCGAGATAAAGTATCGATATTCCGATATTCCTCGGGAGAGGGTGTACATCCCTAGTCCCTGCTGTCCCCAGCCTCTTATCTTCATCTAATCTTCTCTTCCTCTTCACTTATCTTCGTCTCTGGAAGAAAGGTGTCCTCGAAGATGTGGAAAAAATGGGATTGTCAAATTTATCCAGTTTTGATGGATTGTCCGTCCGTCAACTGCGTTTCTAGCAATCAACGAATATTTTTTTGCGGGTAAAAACGTAATGGATCATGTGATTGTGTTATTATAAAACATCAAAATCCATAATACCGTAGACGTGTATTCAAGTAGAATATGATCATAATTCAGAGTGGAAGATTTTCTCAGAAACGTCCTGGTGAAAGACCACCATTCAGAATCGAGGCGTTGCTTAAAATTGCTTTACCCATGTTTGGTCACCAGATCTGAATAACTAGGTACTTCCCCACCTTCCTCTTCCCACCACCTTCTCTTCCCCACTAATATCAGCCTTGTGTTTTCACAAACTACGGATACCGTTAAAAATGTGTCTAAGATTAAAAGTTTGTGTTTATGTTTCTGATATTTATTGATTTCAAAAACGGTTCGATCTGACTACAACGTCATTATGACGTACGTAGCGCTACTTTCTGGTAAGATGGCTGTCACCGACATTGGTCAGTGAGACGTCAATGATGAAACTGAAATAACATAAAATTTTCTTTTAGGAGATAACCTCAATGTTTTACCTTCATTTTAACCAGATTGAGGGAAAATTGACTGAAATTCTGGCACACAGACATGCTCACAACACATTTCTATCGGTTTACCATTTCAGTGGTTAGAATCAATTTTCCACTGCATTAAATCGTCTATCAATCCACTTCAAAAACTTTTCAAATACGAATGGTTTTATTCACCGGCAAAAAAAATATCAGTAATTTCTGCGGATTTTAAGTAGGTGGGTACTTAATCATTCAAAAAATCCAATTTTCGGAATAGATTGGGAAAGCAAAACTTTTTCAATATATGTAATATTTGTTTTAATACAAGGTATCCAATTCATAAAATTCTAACGAAATCGGGCACTCCTTATGTGGGTGGCAACAAGGTTGAAAATCGCGCTTAACAAGGGCAGCATAATTCGATATATTCACAAAAAATTTCAACATAATTAATGTTTTATTTTATTTTGTAAAGCTAAGGCATAAATATTAAAATGTTTTTCGGTCATATTCTAAAAAACTTAATTTTCCTTAATGTGAAATATAACTTATTCCGTAAAAGGGTTTGCAAGTAGGAGATTTTAAACTTGTACTTTCCTAGGCTTATAAAAAGGCTCACGAAAAATGCCCGGTTGAGCCAAAGCGTAATTTATATTTCTAACAGCCGTTCTTCCCAACCGTACTGAGTAACTGTTGAGCCAAAATTTTTCCTCAACACTGTTCAAATGCACAAATACGTTTATCCCAACAAAATTCTCAATCAAATATACGATCAATTTAGTACATCGATATCTAACACTTTATTTTCAACATTTTTTTAACGCATACGTTTGTGAAGTATGAAAAGTTGATTTATTTACAATAAATGCAAAATTAACTCATCTCTGTCAATTTCAAGTGAAAAGTTTTTATTTTGCTGTCTTTTTATTGTCTATAAAATTGGGCGGGCACTATTTTATTGTCCATTAAAGTGGGCGGGCACCATTTTATATTCTATGAAAGTGGGCGAAATTCATGTCCTTCATAGATAATTTTCAACGATAAAAAATGCTTGAAAATAGGCAAAAAACTCAACAAAACACACTGCTGATCGATGCCTCCGATTGATCATTAGAAATGTTGGGAAGAACGGCCGCAAATTTTCAAAACCAAAAACACATGATTTTGCATTACTTCGCTTTGCATCACCTGTTTCCCCCTGAATAAGGTTTTCTATGGTTTTCCTTATTTCCTAATGTGAACCTGAAGGAATTCCAAACAACAGGCCATAGCCGATACCCTCCCAATCTTAACACAACGAGAACATATAATTATGTAAATATTAGTTAGACGAAGAATTAGACGAAGGTAGTTGATGATGATGATTTCGGTGTGAAATATAATACATTAAAATTAATAAGGTTTTTCTGATACAAATTTTTCCCAACAAAATACAAGACGCAATAGGCAATAATAACGACCAGGTAATATGTAAAAGTACCAACAAGCGGTGAAGATTGTAAAACGTAAATGACGCCGTTCTACTTGTATAAATTACAAGTAGTTTAAAGACAGTAACTTTAAATCTTTCATCACTTACTGATGAATAAGAAACTAAGAAATAAATAAAAAAATAATCTTGCAACACCATAACTGACAATCTAAAACAGCTTCACAACATTTTACACAGATTTTGAAATGATAGGGCAAGCTTTTATACTTACTTCTCATCTGTAGGATCACAACTAAAAGAGAATTGTTTTTTTTTTAAATTTAATATTGTTATATTTAAGTTCTGAAAGTATTTTAGTTTTTATTATTGTGACAGCTGTTTCGGCATTCAAGGCCATTTCCAAACTGCTCACGCAGTCATATAATAGAACCCCACGTTTATGGTGATTGATTTATGATGGGCTGTTAAGCTGTATTGCGGCGCTCTAGCCAGGTCTTCTGAATGCGTAGTAGTTAAAATATAAATTAATTTTACGATTTTAACAATATAAATGCTTTATTTTCCCCGATTAATTATAATCCACAACTCCTTTATAAAGCACTCGTAATTGCATGCCTATCGTGAAGGTATATCTTTTTTTATATGAATACCGCACAAGAGTCCCAACTGCTCCCAACTGTCTGGAGCCAGTGAGACTATGGCATCCCCAATTGGGGAATGTTGTGAGGCTGAAGGTATTGGGGAGGGAAAGGAGAAGGGGAAGAAGAAGGTGGCGAAATACCTGGCTATTCAGATCTGGTCACCAAACATGGAAAAAAGCCATTTCAAACAACGTTACAAATCTGAATGTTGGTATTTCACCAGGGCGATACTGAGAGTATCTTCCACTCTTGAACGTGTGCAAATATACTTTATATTATTGTTAAATGAATTAATTGTGAAACATCACAAACTAATCAAATAAAATTTAATTTTGCCGGGATTTAAACCCGCGCCCTTCGGATTCGTATTCGAGAGCCTTACCCCTCGACCATGGAGGCCGTCAAATATCTGATCAAATTGAAATCTAAAATGATCGAATTTCGCACTACGTATAAACTATAATCTCTGACAGCCAGACGTAAACCTTGTGATGTTTTGTTTTTACACAAAATAATACGTGCATCAGTTGATAAACATTCTATCCCAAATTAACTTTAATTCACCATCAAGAAAATCAACAAGGAGGATAAAATACATTTCCTACATTAAAGCCTATCACTCTCAAATATAGGATACTTCTCTTCTTTGCTATGCACATTATGAAATTACAACACTACACTGCTCTAGCAATTAAGTAGACATTTTTAATGACCCTATTAAGGCCTTTGAAAGGAGGTCTGCCTTTAATATTAAGCTGATAATGTGATTCCCTTTTATTAGTCTTTCAATAGTTTCATAAGTTTTAAAATGGACTTAAAAGCCGAAATATCTGTCACAAAAATAAAAACTAAAATACTTGCAGAAATTAATAATAATATTATTAAATTAGATTTACGTTAAATTTTTAAATAATAAAACTTCTGCGAATTAAATACAACAACAATTAAGGCAGCTGTTCTGTCCGGTCGCGGGAAACGTTTTTTTTCTTCTTAAAATAAAATTTATTTCCTTCTTGATTGGATGCTTGACTCAGTGGAGCGAGCTAAGTTCAAAAATCACCCGGTTAATTGGCTTACTCTCATTTATGCACAAGTTATACATGGTTTCGCTATGTAAGTCTTATTTTATGTACTAACTGTCCAATACGCCATTTCTCCGCAGGGGTGGACGGAGAGGATATACCGCTACACAAGCCTGTCTTGGAACACACTCTATAAATGCATCGTTTATATTCTTAATTCACTCATTATAATACTAAAAGACATCATGAAAATTATGCTTCACCCATTTAGTGCCAAATATATTTCGCCGAAAATGCCAAAAGAAATGTCTATTTCTATAGATAATTTATATGAACAAAAAAAGTCTCTAATTTCTGTAAAATTACACAAATTTTCATATTTCTTTCAACATTCTCTTCACTGGGTCTCAAACTATGATACAGAAATTGAATTCTACATATTCATTGAAAAGAAAATTAAAGAAAAGAAGATGTACAGGATTTATTTACAAGAGTGTTTTCCTAAACAAACTCCATGCAATCCTTTTTTACACAAAGAACATATCAAATTGGATCTTTTACGGCATCCTCGGATTAACAGGAACCACAATATCACTCTCATAGTCGTTAATGTAGTCTTCAAATTGTTCTGCCATTTCAACATCTTCATGTGAACCCTCACTTGTGCTCGACATTTTGGAATCGAAATTAGGGATATTAAAAAAAAATTATGGTGTTTGTAGAAAAAAAAGTGTGACCCAAGAATGAAAGAAAGCAATTTTATGAAAAAAAATGAACGTGTGAACATGACATTAACCAACGCGCGCCAAAAGTCAACTGTGGAAAGGAGCGCTGTCGCGCCGCCGGCAATTTTAGCATACGTACCTTTTTTTTGTTTATAGTAACTCCACATAGGAGACCCCGAGGGAAATAATTTCCCTCAAGGCCTATATCATCTTTGGGGATGCTTTGGGGTCTTTTAGAGGATAGGATGGAGTGAACTTGGGTCTTGAAGAGACCCGTGTTAAAGAATGGTGGAAATACAGAGGCCGGCAGATCATTCCACAGCCGAGCTGTTGAACACAAGAACGAATCGTCGAAGCGACCCGTTCTCGTGTGACAAATGTCAACCATGTGCAAATGTTGGGCGCGCGTTTAGCGTGTTTCCCGACTATGCACCGGTGCCGAAGGGATTAATGACGTTAGTTCCTCAGAGCATCTTCCATTAAAATACCGGTAAAACAAGGACAGCATTCCCACCTGACGTCTGTGTTTGTTAAGGTTGGCGAATCTTTCAAACCGACCGCACGTTCCTGCACAGAGTCAAGGGTTTTTTTCAGATATTTTTGGACTCCCGACCAGAGGTGGCTGCCAAATTCTACAGTAGGGCGCAGTTGCAATTTGTACAGGGTCATCAGTTGTGTACTATTAAAGTATCTGCGGGCTCTGTACAATACGCCCAGCTTGTGAGAGGCTTCAAGCGCAAAGGCGCTCTTCGGCACTATAATGGTTAAAAGTCCCTGTAAGAACTAGCACTGACGAAATCTTCAACAATCTTACCATGTCAATAAAATAATTATACTCTAAAACAATACTACTTTACGTTCATAGTTACAAATAAAAAGATATAACAATAAACACTCATATTGGAAAATCGAAATCTCAAAGTCTAACGCATCCAGCTACAAAAAATGCAACATTAATACAAATAAAGCTTCTCATACTATGGTAATAAACTCCACAATGAAATCCCACTCTCATTCAAAAATCACGACAACGTTAAAACATTTAAAAAAAACTCAAATATAAAGCTGAATTTGTTGAGATCTGAAGTAGAAAACATATTAATACCAAATACATACTCGCACAAAAACCACTCAATTGGACTTAGAACACTCACAAGATTACAAATCTTTCAGCAAAAAAAGATAAAAATGATAATGAAACATTTATTATTGTCATTATATACTTTAATTCGAAAAATGAAACGTGTTGAAGATTTAGGACTAATTGAAAATAAGGGTTTTTTAATATTGTTTTATTATGTAACCTTTTTTATACTTTTTTATTTTATTTCTGGTTCTTTGTTATGTTGCATAACAAGTATTTTACAAAATATTTGATTAAGGCGTGTTCTTGGTCGTGAATACCTTATCAGAAACGAGGAGTTCTTGTTGGTCATTAATACAGCGCATTTCCGTGATGAGGTTATTGTAATTTTTTATGGCTTGATAAATATAATGGTTTTGCATTTGAGTTGTTTTAAAATTAGGTGCTTTAAATTGATTTCCATTTCTCATAAGTTTGTAACACTCCTGTTTTTTTCTTTACACATTTTTATAACAGAAACTTGCTTAAATATACCTTCAACATTTGGTGCTGGAAATAGTGTGAAAAGTGAATTTGATGAGAAATTGACATTATTTAGAATGAAAATAATGTCATTTTACTTATACATATTGTTAAACGTAAGTTATCAGCACCCTTTTCTTCTACTTTTCACTTGTGCCTTAAAACGTGCCTCATAATTTTGATTCATGCATATTACCATAAAAAAATACACAAAAATAACGAATATCAAATCTCATTCCGCGAAATTTTAAAACAGAAAAAAAATCACGCTAAAACGCATCAGCGTGGCGAAACATGAAAGGGTAGAAGAAAGTAAAAAAAAAAAGAATTTCCATTGAAGTGTACTCGAGTACTCTTGTTTTGGAATTCTGTGCTGAAAACCAAATACCATTGCTGTTTTCTCCCTGAAAAATTCGAGTGTAAACGATTTCACCGCGCTCGCTCACATATCAAAGGTACCTCATATTTTCTTTGTAATAAAAGGATTTTTTAGATGTTTTTTCTTTCGGTTAATAATATCATAAAATGGATGGGAAATACTGAGAAATGAAGCTTAAAGCTGGTCGTAAAAGTCGTACAGTTTCAATTTTAAAGCTTGTTTTCCAAGTATGGTAATATTTCAGTAGCATTTAAGTTGTGCAATACAGTCACAATAAGAGTGGTGTTTTCGTAGCATTTTGAAAATTTTTCAATTAAAAAGCATTATAAAATTGAATTCTTTAAACTTTTATAAAAAAGTCAATAGATGTCTCATATAAATAAAAAGTTGGGTGTAAATCCGATACACTGTTTAAGTTTGCAATTGAGTTCGGGTAGAACTTTGTAAACATCATAAAAATAGCTACCAATAATATGAGATTAAAAATGGAAGATAATATTCACAAATCTTGAATTTGAGATATGATATCGATGAAGATGACACAAATTGAACTTGTCTCATTAGCTAAGTCGGTTGAGCGTTGCCGCGGATAGGCAGAGGACCTGGGTTCGAGTCCCAGATGCGACTGAAATATTTTTAGTTTCTGTTCTTTTGTCCGGTTTCATATTTCACTTAGGTTATGTTAATATTATTTTCTTCAATGATTAGATAATAATAATGTTTTATTTTCTTCTTTTTTTTATAATAACAAATAATGATTTCCTCACTGGAATTTCCCGTGCTGGGGAATTCATTTAGAAAATATTAAATTACATTGTATTAAATTGATGTGCTTGATGAAAAAAAAAAAATTGTAAGGTGAGGTGTTTTAAGTGCAGTTGAATGGTTTCGGTGTTAGTCTGTATTTGGTGTTAATATATTGTATGGTTATTGGGTGAAATTTACTGATCGCTTTTGATCAATTTAAGCCATACATGTTTATTATGAGTGATTGCAATATTTATTGCCCCAAACGACAAAAGAAATGAGAAAAACGACTAATTGAATAATTTCTTTAAATCATAGTGTTCATTAATTTCCAGACAATTTTTATAATATAAGAAATATTGTGAACACCTCACTAGGAGAACCTGTACTGAGGTGTTCACGTATTTATGTTATAGTAATATACAATTACCTGCGCAAGTAAATTTTATTTAATTAATTTGTGCTGTTTCACAATTAACTAATTTAAAAATAATATATAGTGTATTTGCGTTCCAGAGTGAAAGATACTCTTAATTCCATATAAAAAAAATCATTTGAAACATTATCGACGTCTAATTCTTTATTTTCTTGATTTTCGGCCGAAAACTTACCAGAATAAATCAGACATGAAAAAAATAATCTTTACAGCAAATTGCTGAAGTCATAAAACTTTATCATCCACCATATTAATATCGCAATCTTGTGAGCTATTTGAATGGTACAAAACATTCCAGGTAATCGGTTTAAGTTACCATAAAACCCATGACAGATACAAAGAAAAAACATTTTTACTAGGAATACGAGTCCGTAGTTGATCATTGTTCAGCAAAGTGAATCCAGTTGACATGAACACAACAAAAAATAAGCAATTTTCTGGAAATCGTTTTTAATGTATTCTACCCATAGAAAATATTATAAAAAAAGGAAAAATTTCCTTGAAATCGTGCCAACTATCGCCGAGCTATTACATATTACTACATGGACTATCAAAGTGGATATCCAATGAAACTTATGTGTTTAGTGTCTAAGTAGAAACAAAGACTGGGCACCGCTGAGGATGGATTTGTAGTCGTTTGGTGAAATACGGCGTTGGCAAAACTCGTTTTGCTACCCGGCTTCACCCATGCTTTAATAAATTAATATAATATTCGGAAGAAGTGTGGAAACACTTCACCGAAAAATGCAGAAATTTCTGTTCGGTTGTTTCAGTTTTCTCATATGTAACACACAAATATGGCTCTTACCATTATTTTTTAGAGTTAAACTTCCCATTGCCAAGAGAGGTAGTCAAAATCTTTTAAATTCCTATCCTCCATATATCGTTTTTAATGCAATAAACGCAAAATCTATCATTTAAAATAACTTAAGTACTAGATTAAAACTGAAAATAATATTTTTAGAATGTCTGGGTATCATTATTTGCCACAAATAATATCTTTTGGGCGTTGGAACCATACCAGCAACCACACGTTTCCACCATCCTACTTAAACAGTGATGGGTGATGCGCGCTTTCTCTCGCGGCTCGCGCTATTACCAAAGCCGCGTGAGGGGGTTAGGTAATCGGTCCGCCGGACCGCCAGCAGGTACCAAATGCTCTTTCATGTGGCCTTACAAGTCAGTAGAGGCCTGGAGATTCATTGATGAATGTATAATGCCCCCCCATGCATTGATGATTGTATATGTTTTTTATAAAATTTATCATATTATTATTTTTATTTCAGGAAAATACATTGAATGTGTAAGCCATAAGAAGAGCTTGCAATAATTTATTTAAATAATTGTGAAAGACGGCATAAAAATGATAAAATGCTTGGGGTAACTCAGTTACCCCTAATGTTAACCCTAGTTTCATTTTGCATCTTGTCAAAGGTAATGGTGGAGATGATTTTTAAATGAAAAATTTACACTGATTTTACGCGGATTAAACCAAGTTTTGGTACTTCCCACAATCAGTTTGACAATATGTATTCCAGGACTAATTTTCGAATTTTTGGACACAAAATATTATTGGAATTGGCAAGGGAATTCAATGATAAGAATACCCTCCATATAGCATTCCCAAAGATGAGATATTTCTCTCAGGTCCTCTTCTATTGAGCTAATATGAAGAAGAGGTATAAAAATAAAACTACCACCCAAATCAACAAGATTTAACGACTTATTTCACATTAACCAGACTTGAACAAGCGCAGCTGGTATCAGGGATCCGATTAGAAGAATGTGGCAAATATTTAACCAAAATCAAACTCTGATGAGTTCCGATATATTCTTTGATAAAAAAATATACTTTTAACAGAAAAATGAAAGCTTTTCACAAGAATAACATATTCGACGTACTTTGTTTAGACATTCTTTACACATTTTCTGTGTAAAACATTTTTTATTCCATATCAAATTTAATTGTATGGTTATTTATCTGTTGCTCTAGTTTGTCTTGGGATACAGGTGAATTCTATCCGAGGCTAGATCCTAAGTAAATTATATATGAGCGATATCAATTCAGCACCTATGAAACTTTCAGTTCTAAGAAATATTTCATACAAAAACTTACTCGTAAATCTTTAGCGGCAAACCGTGGAAGCGTGCAAGGCAAAGGAATCAGTTAGCTGTTCGTGTGCGCAGCGACTGTCGCATTTGATGATACCAAATAAGTACGGAATAGTATTTTACAAGAAATAACAGTTTTTTTTTAATATTTATGTTTTAAAGTATTATTATATATAAGTTAATTGGGTACTAAAAAATTTACTTTTCGTATTTAAAAAAAATCTGTCTTTTTCATTAGCCACAGATGCTTTAATGAATCTTCGGATTATATATTATTACTAACCTAACCTAACCTAACCTAATAATAATCTTTGGTGCAGCATTATGATGATATTACTTTAGATCTAGGGAAAAGTGTGTAATTATTATGGAAAAGACCAACAAAGGATTAACAGATTATTTTTCTCCCTCCTTTAATGTCCGATTGAACTCACAATAAATTAATTCATGAACAGCCACTGGTTATGTAAAATACGACTATTCGGCCAAGGAAACTATTCATTATTATTCGATAGGTTTAGTCAAAATATAGTCATCATAAATGTATGCGAGTATATTATATTGACGAGAAATTTACTTTTTTTAACTTGCAGCGCACACTCCGGTAGATTGGTTTTCGTTTTCCGGAATACCATAAGCGGAGAAACAGGTGGAAAATATTTGTAATCTGAAAGCTTTCATATTATACAGGATGTATCACGACATTCCAGACAGGCTTTGACTGGCGATTCCTGAGCTTATTTAGGATACAAAATATAAATGGCGTTTTGGTCTCCGTTGACTTTATTTTTTTTTTCAAATTAAAACATACAAATTCAGTAGTCATTAAACAGTTAGGATCTCGGGGTGATTGGGTCGTTACTATTGATAACTGACACAATAGTGACATGGGAAACGTTTTTTTGTTGTTGTTTGAATAATTTTACCTTAAGAATTAAAACCATTTCACAGGAGACCAAAATGCCACCAAATTTTATACTCCAAATAAGATCAGGATTTACTGGTTAAAGTTGGTTACTACTTCCTCATACATACTTAAATCGGACGTAAGTATTGCCCTGGTAAAAGACCATCATTACGTATTGAAACGTTACTTGAAATGGCTCTAGTCGTGTTAGTTAACTAGATCTGAATATCGAGGTAATTTTGATCCGTCATTTTCTCGCCATATTCCCTGAACCGTGGATGCCTTAGTCCCACTGGGTTTGGTTAATCAAGAATCTTGTACGTTAATTTCATTAAAAAGTTGAAGGAAAGAAGACGGATTGTATTCAATTAAAGCGCCCTGGCTCAATTGAATAAAACCAAACAGTTTAATAAATTAATTAAATTATTTATATTGTAATCACCACTTTATTAATATACAGATATATACGAGTACATGTTAAGAAAGCGATGCTTTAGAATACTAAAATTAATAATGTCAACAATAGACAAATGATAAAAATTAGATCACAATAATGTAAGAGTAGACAAATTGTAAACATAAACAAAAATTGATTAGTAAGTAGTTAATATGTTAACATTAATATGAAAATAAATTCAAGAGATACCGTTATTTAAAAAAATATACTTGATTATTTATTAAATTTAATTCACTATTAACGCTTTTTCTGATTTCTAAAATTTCAAATTTGTCTAATTGTAAACAGGTTGTATTTGTATGTGAAATTATTAAACCTTTATTTATATTAAAAGAATGATTGGTTTCTAAGACATGATTTGCAAATTTAGAATAGATGTTATTATTTAACTCTAATACTGAAATTTCTCTGTAAGAATAAGAGTCTTTTCTATGTAAGAATACTTGCAATCTTAATAATGTAAAATAATATAAATCAAAGTATATTATTTAATTAATGAATTAATACTAAAGCCACCAATGAATGAATACCAATCTTTAATCATTAAAGAAAATAATATTAACATAACCTAAATGAAACGTGAAACCGGAAAAAAACAAAAGAAAATAAAAAGATTTCAGTCGCATCTGGGACACGAACCCAGGACCTCTGTCTATCCGGGGCAACCGCTTTACCAACTTATCTAATGAGACCAGTTCAATTTATGTCATCTTCATCGATATCATATCTCGAATTCAAGATTTTTCAATATTATTTTCCATTTTTAATCCCATATTATTAGCAGCTATCTTTATGATGATATGAATCAGGTGCGACTGAAATCTTTTTATTTTCTGTTGTTTTTTTTTCGGTTACGTGTGTCATTTAGGTTGTGTTAATATTATTTTCGATGATTAAATATTACAATGAGGTTTTTAAATCTCAATAAAATATAATTAATAATTAAAAATTGAATACCATTAGCTTGGAGAAATTACAAAATACATTTAGTTAGGTATTAAGGGTTAGTTGTCTGTTTGACCGGATCGTTATGAAACAACGTTTAACGCCATTTATGTGTTTTTGACATTTCAACTCTCCCGGTTAACGTTGATTGCGGGCTCAATAGCGGTGTGTTAAATTTTATGTTGGATTGATTAAAGTGTCAAACACAACGGTCATCAGATTTAATCAATCGCAGGAAGCGTAAATTTGTGAATCATATAAATTTAAAATACTTGCTGGTACCTAGATTGCATGATTACCGCACAAGAGTCCCAACTACTCCCAACCGTCTGGAGCAAGTGAGACTATGGAATCCCCAATTGGGGAATGTTGTGAGGCCGAAGGTATTTGGGAGGGGAAGGAGAAGGGGAATAGGTAGGTGGGGAAATACCTGGCTATTCAGATCTAGTCACCAAACTCGATTTAAAGTCATTTCAAGCAACGTTTCAATTCTTAATGGTGGTCTTTCACCAGGGCGATACTGAGAGCATATTCCACTCTTTACGAATATATATACATATGCAAATTATTCCCATGGCTTAAATTATTCATGAGCATCAGATCCACTTACATGAACAATTAAGAATAAACTGGGGGTATAAATAATCTAACTTAAAGTACAAATAACAAAATAGAAAGGAAATATACACTAAATAACCTAACCCGCTATAACTCTAAAATAACAGATAAGTTATATATATGCAAATTATAACCATGATTTAAAATATTCAGCCACAGACTCACATATGTGACAATTACATCTATACGAGAAAAAAAATCAATGTAAGTTTGTTTGTACTCGACGTTCTCGAAAATCACCGGACTGGTTTCGTTGAAAAAGCACAGCTTATTTTCATTAGTGCCAGGAAGGTTTATAAAGTAGTTTGAATGAAATCCAATATGTAAAACTATTGCTATAACCTTTTAAAATGAGTATGAAAAACATTGAACCCGCCATGTTTTATTTAGGTTAGCCCATAGATATAACACTCTGGTTACATACAGATTGCATATTCAAAAGTAAAAGGTTTTTTTTGGGTAGAATATTTTCAAAATGGAAAACACGAGTAGGTACCTACTTAAGAACTTTATGATTTAGATAAATTTGGAAAAAAAACGTTTGGAATGAAATAAAATATTCAAATGAATGTCTCTTTATTTGGTTACTTTCGCTGTCAAATCAATTATGGCACCCTTATGACAAGCGAGAATTCACAACTTCTTAACTTTATTCCAAATCCCGAGCGAGGCCGGTTACACATCAGCTAGTATTATATATCAATTTAGTATAAGTTAGTGGTGTAATCATCAAATTTAAAGTAGGTACAAATATGAAAAGAACATTTTATTACATATATGGTTTTCGCTAGATACTAAGGGCATCGAATAACAAGGATACATGTGGGGATAAACTGCAACTACATAAGTTATGGAAGATCAAACGAAAATATCGCCTGAATTCGGTTTCTACATACAGGAAGTTTTATATTGGATAAGATATTTTAAACAATTGGTTTTTAGGACCCGCTTGAACTTGCTAAATTCTAGATTTTAGCAATATTTGGGGAATCTTATTCCTGCTGACCGGGTTGAATATACGAAAAGTGCGATCACACTACATGGGTTTATTCGATATTTGACCGAGAGGGTTCAACTAATCAGTTAGGAGCATTAAAAATCTGTTAACCTTAAGGAAAGCTGTCTATAACCCGGGTCTTGTTTGAAAACATAGTTCAGATATATAGGCTGGTACCTACCTAGCGGTAATCGAATACAAGGTCTACCTGGCTGTTCTACTTATCCTTGGCTAATTGTGAAGACAGTCTTAATAAATACAAAGTATACTCTATGTGGATGACAGTATATTTATTACCCTAGAACCCGAGATGTATCGGACGAGGTCGTGAGCTAATTCGAAAACGATGATGTCGTATCGATGATAGTCTTCATCTTCTATTTTTCCCACGCTCGTAAGTGCATTCTTGCAGCTACTGGCAAAGGTCCACTACCTAAGCAACAAGTAAGTAGCGGCTACCACGACTTTTCTACCCTATTTTACAACCAATGTAGAAGACAAATAGTCGGATATATGAAGTCCTCACAACAGATATGATTAAAACAAAATTTATTTGCCAGGAATCGAACCCGCCACCTCTCGGTTTGTAGCCAAGGAAGGAAATAGTTCATCTACGGATGTCGTCATTCGCCTATCGACTTTTAGGCCCTAGACAGACCCTTCACCCTTAACCAGAAATTAGGAAGAATGTATCTACTTCGGCACGTGAACACGCCCACAAGACATTTCTTTTAATTTGTGCATTCAGTGTTGGGCTTGTTTCCCGTTGTAGTGACAGCACTGCGTTCTCGCGGCACAGCACGGCATGATTAATGCGGCACGGGGTGAAGTGTGCGGGTGGCGGGAATTGCCATGTGTTACGGGGGTTTATTTAAATGCCACCCGGTATTGAGGGAACGTGATAAAAATAACCTGAAAGGGGGTTGTGGGAAAAATCATGACTTTTTAATAAAATGTTTGTTGTTGTTTTAATAAAACGTTTCTGCTAAAATACTATAGTTAACCCAATGAAATATTGAATAACCTTATTATCATAATTATTGGATATTTATATAGTGTCTTTTAATTTATAATAGATATTATCTCAAGGGAGTTAAACATTTCTATTATAGATATATTAATAATTTTGAGGATTAATTAAATTAATTTGTCTCCCGGAGTCGAATATACTCGTAGTATCACCCTGCCGAAAGACCACTACTCGAAATCGAAACGTTACTTGAAATAGCTTTACCTATGTTTAATGACCAGATCTGAATAGTCAGGTACTCTCTAATATTCCTTTACCTCATCTTCTTACCTTTCCCAGTCCCTAGACCCAATAACGTATACCAAATAGGGACGCTACAGTTCCATTGGCTCCAGATGATTGGGAGTAATTTGGACACATGTTCGGTAAATTATAAATTTTTAATCATTGAAATAATTTTAAATTTCAAATGAAATACGAAACACAAAATTTCCAATTCAAATCAGCTTCAATAATGTATTCCATTAAGTTAAATATTCATTATGGGCTTATAGAAAAGTCAATATATTATGTCGCATACAAATAAAAATCGGATGTGGTATATCCGAGACACCATCTAGATTGTAAATAAATTCGGGTAGAACCTTACGATCATACCGAAAGATAGTAGGTTCCGAATTCATAAAATGAGATATGAAAGCATAAAGGTATTCCAAGCTTAGTGGGTAGAGTAAGATAGAGGTCCTGGATTCGATTCCCAAGTACGACCGATACGTTTTTACTATCTGTGTCTTTTTCTGTTTCGTATTTCATTTGAGATTAGTTAATATTGTCTTCAATGATTATATATTACACTAAGGTTTCTACGCTCCAATAAGTTATTCGCAAGTAAAAAAATCTTTTCACGATAACTTGCATTTTAACGCGGGAAAATTCAATGGAAAAATGTACGCGTGAAAAACCACGTAGGACCGTGTGAAAAATGTTTCTCTCAAGGACTATGGCACCTTTGGGGATGCTATGTGGAGAGGCTGTTAAGAAAAAGAAGGAGAGGAAGTTCTGGCAATAAACAATGGTATGAGTGGGTAATAATCTGGGGGTCAGTATATCCAGGAGTGACGGATATATGAATCCATCCATTCCACTGCAGTGCAAGGCGACGGGTCGAGAACGTCCGTCTGGAGAAATCAAAAGGTCTCCCTATGTCGGCTTCTCCCTACCAGCACCAGTTGGTGGATAGACGCATCCGCCATCAAGACCTAAACAATGAAGCCAGGAGTGTGTGCTAAGACCGAGTTGTTTGGCGATCCGTCTTCTCTGCCCATCCCTGCTTGGGAAGGACGTTATGGTTAGTAAGTTAGTTACTTAGACGAGTATATCATCGAATCTGACTAACTAACTTACCGTCACGGTGTTTCTCCGCAGGGGTAGGCAGAGAGAACGAACCGCCAAACAACTCGATCTTGGCATACACATCTTGCTTCATTTGCATACTTACATTATCTTCTGTTTTTCCAACTTCTAACATTTGATTCACTCGATCGTGACATGTCTTCCTCGGACGTCCACGGCTTCTTCTTCCATTAACATTTGTAGCGTCTCAACCCGTAGGTTGCTAAAACACGTTGGAGCGCCAAAATGTAACCCTCTCCGACTATTGTTCTACTCATCTCAGGATTCGTGGGTGAGACTGATGGATGAAGCACGGGGAAGTGGGATGTATATCATGATACAGTAAATAAAACCCTATTTAAAGGAAAGAACATAATTTATTGATTCTAAAACCACGATTATCATGGTGGAGCAAAGAGAAGAGTAAAGAGAAGGATTAAGTTAAAACGAAAAGGTTTAAATAATAAATGATGGTTCTTATAGTCCGATTCTTCTCCTCAGCATCATGGAAGGCCTCTCCAGTCCTGATGCTCACCGATTTCCGCCGTCACCTTCAGCGAAGTCTATGACGACTCTTCTGAAGCGCCATCCGCTACGGCTTCTTCCGTGGTGTTCAGACAATGGTATGTGAGGATGCTACCTTATGTCCTGTTTGGTCGTCGATACAGCAACTGACCCTCATGTCCGTTCATCACTCTTCTGGGATTTTCTCCAAAGCAGCAGGCACGCGCGGTTTCGTTTCATAGCCTCACAATTTGGCCATCAATAAATCAATAAACTAAAACATACCCACTTCGGGTAAATTCAATAGACGCACTCCGACGTCAAACAAAACAGAAAATTAACACATAAACCCTCCCAAAAACACTTCGAGCTCGACCGCCCGTGTCAGGTTATATCCGACGCCATGTTGACTTGCTCGCCTTCCGTCGGATGTCTCCCATAGACATTCTCTCACCAATCTCTTCCGTAGACAATCATCATAATCATAGACGCGGGGTCAGTATTTACGTTACACATTCGCTTCATAAATTCTCCTAAGAATCCTTTCTTCGTTCATTCGCTCTACATGCCCAACAAATCTCACCGAATCATTAGCATTAATGAATACAAGACATGGTATAAGAAGAGTTATGGCTTGGAAACCCACGTAACTCATTGCTGGTACGAGTACAGTTCGAGCTGCAGTCAACCTCCTTATAATAAAGAAGAACTTTTTATTAGGGCGAGAAATTCGTGGTGCCCTCCCGAGTGGAAACGTTTCCGACCCTAAACTAAAAGGATAACGAAAGAATCGATAATCGAAAACGGAAGAATTATTGCATGGTGACATGATTTTTTATCCAATTACGATATTGATTGTTATTCTGATCTATTTTAGTATCGGCCTTCTCCGTATTGACAGCAAAATATGGACACCGAAAATAGACGATTATGGACAAATCGGCTTTTAATATTGTCCTTTGTTCAATTAATTACAAATAATGACTACATAAACGCTGTCTTTCAGTTGAATTAACTTGGATACAATTAAAGTAATGTGAATTCGTGGGAGCTGAATTGATTTTTTCCCACAGGCACGTGCGTCTAGCGGCTTCGCAAAGTAGATGAAATAATGTAAATTTTTGATGGAATTTACAAAAAAGAATGTCAATGGGATTATTTCAACGCTTCAATAAATCAGTGACATTTATTAATTTTTTCATAATTCGGAAAAAATTATTATTTAAGGCGAATAGTAAAATATTGGACATTTAAATTTTAACTTTTTTGTTTAAAACATACATTTTTTTATAAAATACTGCACTACGTTATTAAGCACACAATATCATAAAATTTTAATAAAGTTTTTTCAATGTTTTATAAAGACGGAAATGGCGTTATGAACTAACGAACTTTACGTTTATCTAAAAATAAAAAGAAAGCTGTGTGTTTTTTTGCTGCTTTAGGGGGATTTTTGCATTTTTGAAAAGATTAAAAATAAAATTAACGTTCAAGCGGGCGTGCGGTCTTTTATAAATAACAAAATAGGTCGCGCGTAACCTAATCGACCAACAAAAACTTATAAATATTTTTATATTAAACGCTTCAACGTTTCATGCTGCAGTTTTGAAATTTTTATCAAACAATTGTACCCGGTTATCAATAAATTTAATAATGAAAACTGCTTTTTAATTACTCTGAAGTTTAATTGTCCCCATCTGCATTATAGCATTCTTTGCAACTGGAAGTGGTATGATCGAGGCAGATATTTCTTGTGCAGGATGTTATCTGAATTTGTGATTACCACCCTCTCTTAACATGATACCCTCAATAATTCTCTAGTAGTTGATGTATTTGTTCAACACCGTCGCAAACCAGGTGCGTGTAGTCGGATAGACGCTCTTCGTCTAACTGAACTTTGAATTCTACATGCAGAGGAAGAGCAGGTGTAAGATAGATGAATTGAATAAATTTATTGCTTTTTTTATCTCTATCTCAAATTGCTTGGCAGAGCAGATAAAAATTATACAAGACAAGCTCGTAACGGGCGAAAAAAGAAATATGCGCGGTTGTTTCGACGCTGCGCGACCGCTTAATGGTTAAGAGATAGGTTAAAGCCATTTTCTTTAAGAAAAGTTCACACAATACAAGAGTCCAAATTGCCCGAAGTCAGTGGGACTATGGCATCCCCAATTGGGGCATATTGTGAGGATGAAGGTTGAGAAGTATTTACGTTTAAGTCGTGAACATTTATTGAGCAACATAGTGGACACTTTTCTTATCGCTGTATACTTTTCTTATCGCAGTTTTCATGGAAGTTTACGAATAAACTATTTGCTCTACAAGTGTCCAGAGGTGAAGGGTATTGGAAAATATAATTCGTGCAAAAAAGTTAAATTGCTTTTTTCGAAGATTGGACGTTTTTTATTCAGACGAAACTCAGGGCTATTAAAAACCATTCGAGAAGATTCCCCTTTCCAATAAAATGCGCGTGAATGCGGCGGTACGTCGGGGGGGGGGGGGTTATTATCAGAAAGAGTGAAGAAGAAATTTTCAAATAGCAATGTTTCCATAAGGCGTCAAATTCACAAAACTGAACTGTTCTCTTTTGAATGTGACCAGATTTTGGGATGAGTAAATTGAATATAATTTATCATTACTATTTTTGAATACAACAATATTTTATTCTATTCCAACGCAATTTTAATTCAACAATTCCTTCCCTCTCACACTCCTTCAGCTTCACAACAAATCCCATTAGGGGATGTGGTATTCTCACTGGCTCCGAGCGGTTGGGACTCTTGTACGGAATTCATATAATAAATAAAATACACACGTTTATATGTTTTGTTTTCCTGAATTGCGATTGACACGTTCTGGCAGTTTGTTTTCCCCAAGGGGTACGTGTTTGTTAGGTAGGATGTACGCAACGAATCATTAATGGCGGACGTTCGGTACCTACCTAAGCACTATACCAAGCATTGTGTATCCCGAATTGCTATCCCTCATTGGTTTGAATGTTAGAACGAGGCGTACCAGGTACACTACGCTTTTACATCTAGAAGCGAAATACACTAATGCAGCAAAGAACTCACCAATTACTTTTGCGATATACCCACTACAAAAATTAATAGCATTTTTTCATGATTCTTTACTAACATACAAAATAAATTTATTAATTTTTCAATTTTTTATTATTAATTATTTTTATTGAGATTTAAAAACCTCATTTTAATATTTAATCATTAAAGAAAATAATATTAACATAACCCAAATTAAACATGTAACTGGAAAAAAGTACATAAAATGAAAATATTTTAGTCGCATCTGTTGAGCGTTGCCCCGGATAGGCAGAGGACCTGGGTTCGAGTCCCAGATGCGACAATTTTTTTTTCTGTCCTTTTTTTCCGGTGTTATGTTTCATTTGGGTTATGTTAATATTATTTTCTACAATGATTAAATTATTATTTTTTCTTAACGTGTTATAAATTACTTTAAAACTACACTTATTTTTTCTTTAAACTTTTATTCATAGTCAATTACATTTCTTGATTTCATGACTTCTCTTCACTTCTCCAAATCATCTCTCCATAGACTCGCTTTATTTTCTATTATTTTTAGTCACACATAGATTCATTAGTTAAGAAGCATTCTCACCGCAGAAAAAAAATATTATATATCTATGGACATACGTAATGGGTAATTTTACAATGTTAATCTTTATACAAACGTTATCACTTGTAATAAAATATGCTGTGTATGTTAAAATAAATAAATTAATTCATTAATGGAACATGCGGAGGATATTTTGTTAATTTGCCTTTTTTGGGGTGCGCAAATTAAAAAAAAAAGGTTGGTGACCGCTCAAACACAAAGTGAATATTGATTTACAGTTCGGTCGTTAGTGGGTGCCAAATACAATCGAGGACAAAACTGAAAGTTTTGCGTGGCTGCATTGACAAGCTGACAATCGAATTGGGAATGTCACTCACTTAACCCATCCAATCAAAATTAATCGAACTGATATAACTTTTGTGGGATCGGCCAAATCGGCCTATACAATGAGATGAACGTTATAGGGTTAGATTAGATTAGATTTAGAATAAGATCTCAATAAATTGTGTAGAACTTTGCAAGCGTACAAGAGGATAACAGCAAAAAATGTATGATTGAATTGAGGATAGTATTAATATATATATTTTTTTTTTTTTCTGATAAAAAGCAGTCAAATTTAATGAAAATAAAACATTAATAAAGCATCATCAGGGGTACAAAATTTAAACAAAAGTTCATTTTAATTTTGTACCCCGATGATGCAAAACCGGTCGGTCCTAATAAAATTAAATCAAATTCACGTGGTTATAATCAAAGTTATTGTTTTATTTTGATAGTATTAATAATTCTTAAATTGAGATCGACCAAAATGATAGAAAATAATTACGTATCAATTAAGTCTCAATTGATAGAGAAGCCAGCACCTGTAAGACTGGGGATTTGAGTTCGAGTCCCAGTTGCGACAGTTACCTTATGTTCAGTTTCATTTTTCATTGCGATATGTTAATATTATCTTCTTCAATGATTAAATATTACAATGAGGTTTTTTTTTATTTATACGAATATCGCACAAGAGTCCCAACTGATCGAAACCATCTGGAGCCAGTGATACTATGGCCTCCCCAATTGGGGAATGTTGTGAGGCTGAAGGTATTGGGGAGGGGAAGGAGAAGGGGAAGAGGTAGGTGGGGAAATACCTGGCTATTCATATCTGGTCACCGAAAGCCATTTCAAGCAACGTTTCAATTATAAGTGGTGGTATTTCACCAGGGCGAAACTGAGAGTATCTTACACTCTGGAACGTGCGCAAATATACTATATATGATTTTTAATTAAATCAATTTTTAAACAGCACAAATTAATTAAATAAAATTTACTTGCGCACGCCGGGATTTGAACCCGCGACCTTCGTATTGGTAGTCGAGAGCCTTACCCCTCCACCGTGGAGGCCATCACAAGCTACATCAAATTAATTCAATAAATTTCAATATTTTATTAAGTAGCCACAGACGTTTTATTGATTCGCGCAATTGTTACTTGTTGCAAGTTCGTTAACCTCTGATGCGGTGATTTGATGAAATTCGTTTAGATCTAGGAAGAAATGTGTATAAAATGGAAAAGAGCAATATTAAACTCTTAACGAGATAGACCACGAACCTTCACTGTTTGTTTAAAAAAATATATGTGTCTTCTTTTAAATATATCCAGTTGTCAAAGATGTGCCTCTTTCTGACATAATGTAAAAGTGAAAAAAAAAACTGTAACAGTACTACAGTATCTTTGTACTCGGAGCGTTGCAATCCGCATGTTCTGTCGAGTGGCACATTTAGGTCAAGCGTGTGAGGGTTAAATGATGACTTTCTAATGCTGCGAGTTTCCATATTAACACTGCTCTGTAGGTATAAATGTTCAATTTAAAATACGTACCATTTATCTGCAATTTTGTTAGTGTTTCGAAACACACTTAATTATTGACCAAATATCTATTAAAGTTTTATTAAGACTGATGTTCATAAATCTGTTTTTTTTTTCTCTCTGCATCATTTAAAATCAGCGACCTATGGCTGAGGACCAAAGATGTTTTTGTTTTTAATTTAATTTAATTTATTATTTAATGTAAATAAATACTCACCCATTAGCATCCCCAGACTTGGATAGATCGTAATCCTGGATAATGTGAGAGGGAAGGGAGACAGAAAAGTAGAAAGTGGAGAATAGCTGGTTTTTCAGATCTGGTGACCAAACATAACTAGTGCAAATTCAATAAATGCTTCGATTCTTTAATTTCGAGTGACCTTTTAATGGGTCTATTCTGAGAATATCAACAGCAATATCGTTTGTTAAGACCCACTTGGTCATAAATATGTATGTCATCAATTTTAAGTCACTAGTTATATTTCTTAGTTGTAAGTCACTAGTTATAAATCTTATTTGTAAGTCACTAGCCATAAGACTTATTTGTTAATCACTAGTTATAAATCTTATTTGTAAGTCACTAGCCATAAGACTTATTTGTTAATCACTAGTTATAAATCTTAGTTGTACTCGCATGTCGCTGGTTATACGTCTCGGAAGTTGCTAGCTATTATTTTATCGCGGTTTTATATTTATAAGTGACGAAGATTGTTTGATGACTTGTATATTTAATGAATAACACTTGACCTTTTCTATGAAATGTTAATAGTAGAACAGTTGATATGAGAAAAGACGGAAGTATAGGTGATTTCATAGAGGAGTGAACAATAGACAAGCAATAGATAACAATAAATAATTAATAATTTCTTCAAACGATTGGTATTCACTTCGTGGCGTCATTATTAATAAATGATTTGAAAATACACTTTGTTTTCATCACTTATTATACATAGATATCTACATGTTTTGAAAGCGATGCTTTATTCATCAGGAATATATGAATACTAATATATGAAAACAGTGCTATAGAAGTAATTCCAGATATAATATCCCAGTTTGTAAAAACGTCAACGAACAAAGAAGTTTTAAAAACAATGCTATTAATCTATTCAATTCCGTAGTTGGTGACATTCGAAATACGGAAACAAGTTCCTTTAAAAGTAAGATCATTAATCATCTCCAATAACCTCAGATCATAAAATATTATATGATCTCAGCCAATAACCCTGTCTATCATGAGTATTTCATGTTTCATTATGTGTCCATATGTCTTTATGTGTACTTGAGTATATATGTAATGCATGTTATTTCTCTTTCTTATACTTGTTCTTATGTATCACCTTTTTGCTTCAACTGCTTTTAAATTATTTCCATTTATTTATGTATTTGAATTGGTTTATTTAAAAAAAGAAAATTACCAAATTGTAATCTATTTGTCATTTTCATATTATGTACTCGTACTTATATAATAGTCTAGCTGAAACAGCCACTCTTGTAAATTATCATCTGAATACAGGAGTTGAGAATGCATTAGCTTCAATGACAAATGTACATATATACTCAGAAAGTTTAAATTTTAAACATTGATGACAAAATGATACAGCACGTGATAGAATATAGTTGGAGACCTATTATCAAGGGTGTGCCACAAGGAAACATTCTTG
>JAHDVE020009195.1:0-27396 GCA_022606495.2 Halesus radiatus | reverse complement strand
TAAGTCCAATCTTATAACACCGATTTAAATAATATTATAAAAATGTCAATATTATAAAAATATCAATATTATAAAAACATCAATACTTTTAAAAATATCAACATTATAAAAACATTCATATTACAAAAATATAACTATTACGTAAATATCAGAAATATCAAAGCATCTGTAAGTATTAAATAGATTAAGAAATAAAAATTTAAAAGATATATACATAAAACAGCAGTACAGGTTGGTTACAATGAGGGTAGACTTAAATATAATAGTAACACCGTAACAGTAAGTACACCAGATATCTAGGAGCTATACAACCATGGAGACCGTCATATTTGTTACCATCAATACACAAGGTTACTTTCCAAAAGCCAACACTTTAACATTAGTTAGAATTTCATCATAGGACAATTGTTTTTAAATTCGTACGGCAATTTGTTAAATATAAATGGTACAATGTATTCAAGGGTTCGTTGACCATATTTATTTTGAAATATTGGCACTATCATTCCTATATTTTGTGTGAAACGTGTATTGTGTACATGATCAACCACTGCCTTATACGGACTTTCAGATATATGTTGCAGTAGAATTTTATGCCACAAAATACCACGAACAGGTAATACATTAATTGATTTGTACATGATATCAATGTCTCGCCTTTGATTAAAAACTGTTTTACTTACTAACAATTTTACCATGGCGTTTTGAATCAGCTGTAAATGTTTTATGTTGGTCTTACAGGAGTGTCCCCAAGAAGTTATACCATACCTTATAGTCGATTCTGCTAGAGACAAATAAAATAGTTTCATAGTTTTTATAGGCACGTATAATTTTATCTTGTGGAGTCTTCCTACAATGGCTCGAAGTCGCTTACAGAGGTTGGAAATTTGTACGTCCCATTTCATATTAAAATCCACCGTAACACCTAGATACACGTACTGGTTGACTAATTTGATACTTGTACACGCGCAGGGCTGTTTGGTATTATTGTAAATGCAATTAAATGAATGGGATATGATTACAGGTGCCTCTCTGTACCTTGCATGCGGGGATCTTATATGCATCAATTTCGTTTTTTTAGCATTGATTATTAGACCAGAGTCGATTCATCTACTTACCACGGCCTGCTCTGTGATATTCGAAACCTCCATATGATGCAACACTATCTTTAAGGTCTAGAGCAATGCCTTTGGAACTTCTCGACAAGACCGACAGTCTTTGGTTGACAGCGTCACAAAGAGGAGCGTTCAATGGACGGACAGCAATGAATTCAATGCCGATTATTAAAAATCATACAAGGACCTTACGAGCTTGGCATGTAGTCATTTTCCCGGTTTACGCCCTTTGGAGTTTTAGTTCAACTTTTATTGTAACGTGGTGCCCTATTTTTGCTCATAGATTTGCAATTACCCTCTGTTAATGTCGCATCATCCAAATCTAACATTAAATTATCTTCAATGGGTTTGTAATTACTCTGTGGCGTCATTATCAATATTATCGTCACCATAATTTGTAATGATTGTAACGTTTTTTACATACGAAAGACTTTAAGAAAATTTAATACTAGAGTTAAGGAGCACCTAAGGTGTTTGAGTATTAATAATTATTCTTTATTTTCCAACCGAATTATAGAAACAAATCATTTTTTTGACATAAATAAAGGTTTAATTTTTTTACACACGATTACAACTGCTTCACAATTACTTGAAATTTTTGAATAAATTAAATAATATTTGTATTCTATATATTCCTGAAGAGGAAAGCATCGCTTTCGAAGCATGTTGATGTGTATATTAACAAAGTGGTGAATACAAAGTAATTTTTAATTAATTTATTTATTAATAATTTTTTTAATAACTGTACACAGAATAACATTAACATAATTTTCTTATAATTATAACTACTATTATTTTATTTTTCATACCTAGCTATTTTATTGAATAATATTTTAATAAAAATAATATTTTTTTCTCATCTAATGCAAATTTTTTATTCAATATTTTATAATAATTTATTTTTTTGAACAATTTTTTACATTTTTAATTAATTACGTACCTAGTTTCATCACTTATTGATAATGATTGTTTGGGTTTGTAATTTGTCTGTTCTTACATTAAAATTTTCTACGTTTATCATTTGTCTATAGCTTAGCTTTCGAAACATGTTGATATTTATGTATTATAAAAGTGATGTAAACAAAGTTATTCTTATTAATTTATTGATAAATTATCTATTAGAAAATGCATCTTAGAGATTTGCTCACACCCTAAGTTACTTAGTTATTAAATAGTAAATAAAATATACCATTCCACTAAATCTATTATTGGAAAAATTTCAGAAATATTGTCATTTGTATTGACGTTGTGTTGTTTAGGTCAACTCCACAGAATTATTATATGGTCAACCCTAATTGCGTGGCCACAAAACCTTGTATGTGTATTAGGTGGTATACGTAAAATGATATGGTGTTGAAGAATTCTTAAAGCTAGGAAATAAATCAGCCGGTGTTGAACCCTTCTCACACTTGCATAAAACGGTCGTACTTTTCGCGATATTGCTGGAAAATCTGTTTACGCATTACCCATCTTGAAAGGGGTAAAGGCCTTACCCAAAGTAAGAATTTGCACTACACAAAATATGTAAAACGTTTACTTGTAGGTTAACACGGCGGCTTGAAAATCTTAGGGCATTGACCTCCGTGATGGTGTAAATATTTGGCTTTGTGCTGAAGGGTTGTGCGTTTGATCCCGAAAAGGTAGAATAATAATAAATTTTTTTGGAGGATTTGCATAGCGCCGTTTTTGGGAAAAATCACCTCAAGTGCGCTGTACAAATGTTTTTTTTTCTTTCTAATGCTCTATCTTATCACTAATCATAGACTGTCTAGTATTATGACCAACGACTTGCTTTCACCGGTTCATCGATCTGTAATACCCAACTATATGTAAAATGCATTTCACCAATGAACGTGATGCCATGTCAAAATATACAAGTTATTAATTTTATGTACAGGCAGATAATGTTATAGAGGACTATACTTACCTGGCGGGTCACTTGAGATAAACATTGTTTATTTGTAAAATTTATGTACGATTCTGTACGCCGAGGACATAATGTTGGAAAACACGTATTATTGGAAATATTATTCAATCCTGGTATTTATTTTATAAATTATTTAAGTTCTTGCTCGATTTTAGGAAAGCAAAAGTATATTTTATGATGGGTGGTCCAGTACAGGGATTTGATTAGAATTTATCTTTCTAAATGTGATGCTTCCCTTAAGGGTCCAGTATAAGACCATGTACTCATCGCCGTTAGGTATTTTAGCCGCCAAACTCGATAGAACGGAGCACCGCAAGTCGCCGACTTTTTTGGGGGAAATGTGGATAATGTAAAACACGCCCGCGCCGTATTGGCAATTGATGAAATACAAAATAAAAGACATTTGCTGAATACATTTATTATTTATTCAGTGCATAAAAAAAAATTAATAGAAGGTTGACAAACTTAAATTTGCAGTCGGACAAAAGAGGAAAAGCGAAAGTATAAAGTTTATTTTTAATTCACAAAATTTACACCGCCGACTATATGTAAGTAAAGTATGTCAATCTGTTGGTATAGGATAAGGTAACTTATGAGAATATGCGGATATTAGGAAAGTAACACATTGTTTGTTTTTTAGTACCTACATAACATATTAATAATTAACAGTACCTATACACATAGTGCCTTTTATTTTTATTTTTTGTTACTATTAAGTGTTTATTTCTTCACAATTAAACAATCTAACGAAGCGACCGCTGAAATTGTGCAATTTGACGTTCAAGCCGAGTTCAGTGCATCTCATAACATCCTTATTGAATTTTTAACGAAATCGGCAGAGAACTCAAGAAATTCAAAATGGCCTCTGAAATTATGCAATTTGACGTTCAATTCGAGTTCAGTACATGTCCAAACGCCCTAATCCCGATTTTGAACGAAATCGGTAAAGAACTCAAGAAATTCAAAAATGCCACCAAAATTATGCATTTTGTCGTTAAATTCGAGTTCAGTGTACCCCTGAACTCCATTGTACCCGATTTGATAGAAATCGTTTAAAAATTCTAGAAGTTCGAAGTGTCCCCTGAAAACATGTATTTCAATAATGTTATTATTATTACCTTAGTCGTTTTTTTTTCTTCCAGGAAACAGGTCTCTTATTTTGTATATTATACACATGTCTGCCTTTATTTTTTCCCATTTTGAATAACTAAAAAGAAAACAATTTATTAAAGACGATTTCAAATAAATTTAGTTGGAGAATAATAATGATTTAATTTCTGCTTACCCCGATCGAATAACACCGGTTTCCTCAGCGTTCCTAGTAATAATCAAATTAAATATCTCGTAGCCGCGTATAAAATAATGACAGTAAATACATACGTGCTCTCGCCTCTGGAGTCAGCTCGTGAATGACCCGCTCTCGCGAAATCTCGTGACCAGCGCGCGGCGTATTTTTTCGTATGGAATTTTATATGGCGCCATAGAATAAAATATTTCATAAAGTTTAAGTGAATAACAGTAGAAATGTAGGTACTTTGTAGTATTTCCAATTAACTCAATCGGTTGTTAACCTTTATTAAAGTGAGATTATGGAAGGATTTTTATTAAAACTGTTTGCAATATGCGTAGTTAACATAACAGTGAAGGCACTTTTAGCGTTTTTCTTAATATTGCAGTACATATTTCATATAGAATGGAAAGCATTGCACTTTAAGAATTGTCGCCATTCGGAACCTTAGACATTTTCCTAACCACTCGTATAGAATTTACAGATACATTATTTGTTATATTTCTAACGTTAGCAACCCGCAAAGTGACGTTTAGCGCTATCTTTGAGTCTTCGCCCTTAATAAGAAACGGATTGAAATGTGAGGCTTCGAAGTATATTAATAAAGTAAGATAAATGTAATTCGGATATATAGGCATTACATGAATAGTACTCGCAGGTATTTTAACCGTTAAAGTGCGGGGTGCAGCGCTGTCGCGCTGCAAGCGTTTGTTGCGTAAATTGCGTCTCACCGCTAAGGCGCTGCATTTTTCAATGTGCGTTTGTTGATCCTCGGAAGAGCACGTGTTCCATTTGAAAGTGGCATATTGCGGTTAGCGTATGTCTTGATATATTTGTTATTTATCCTGTTATAATAAATTGAATCACCATGATAAAATTCACGATGTCGGATATTAGTTCTATTGCGGACGATGTATCAAATGACGGCAACATTACGGACGTCGAGACTTTTGATCTGGCGAATGGATACATTGATGACAGAAGTGCCATTATTGACCATCGCAATAAAATAATACAAATATTAAGTGATTTTTTTCTTAATATGCGCCCGTTGTAAGGGACTACATGGGCTTTGCGTGAGAAAACACAATTGTGAAGCGACATTTTATATTTTTTTGGCGGTGGATGCGTGTGATCACCAGCTTCTTGGCGGGTCGAATCAGGAGAGGTTAGTTGAGGGACACTTATTGACCTCTCTAGCCGGACTCTTTCGACCAATTTCTATACACTAATTTCCAGATTCCTACCCACACCTGATACCTCTTTCCTTCCTAGAACTTCTTCTCATCGCTTTTCTTAAAAGACCCTCCACACAGCATCCTCAAAGATGACACATACCCTGAGAGAAATTATTTTCCTGGATGGAGTGTTAGTGTAAATAAACATAATAAAACTTATTGCTATTTTTTAGTACGTAATCAGCCAACGAAAAATGGTTTTCCCTTCATATTATCCTCTTTCCTCGATGGGTATAACCAATTGCAGTAGGAAGACTACCACCTTAACGAGTAAAATTCGGAAATACATTTTTATCAACGGAACAAAAAACACAAATAAAGGAATTATCTAATTTAAAAAAAATGTAGTAGGTACAATTTATTATGAACGGTTTTCTATTTAAACCACGAAGAGTTCTCAAATTCAAAGATCGAAAATAGATCGAAATTGCGGCTGTACCTATAACCTAACATAACCTACCACAAGTATATATTTATCAATTTTTTTAATTTTTTTTATTTACGTATACTATATTTGTTAACTTATAATAGTCATACAGATATGGGGTTTTCGTAGTAGTAAATATAAATAAAAAAATGGTTAAAGATGGCGTTCAAATCTCAAGGTATTATCCACGTTCACATAACACATCGCCATTGAATTAATCTACACCAATATTAGCGTGCGTCTAACAAAATTGTGTCATAGCTGCCACCGAGAAACCTTTTTTTCTGTTTATCCTTCAAAACTTATTGAACGAGTATTTTACCCTCTCTGACTAATTTGTCACTAATATGACACGATGTGATTGCCTACTACCAACTTTTAATCTGAGATTGAACCCACGACAGTTAGCCTTGATTTTCTTTTGTATTTTTTACGTGTGGCGACATCAAAAGTCCAATTACCTCTGGATCCGCGTAGTTTAAATTGGCAAGCAATAAAACCTGCTAGACAAAACTGCTGGTGGGTAGTTAACGAAGCCTGTCAACCAAAAAGAAGTGCGAACGCAATTCGTTTTGAATTGGGGTGAACTTTACCTCCGGTTTTAGATGGAATTCTTTAGGAACTTGCGTTTGCACTTACACGCAAGTCTAGACTTTAAGGAATTTATTTATGAGTCTATCCTATTTTAGTAGAGTGGATAGAGAGGATGGATCACCAAAGATCATTCTCTTAGTACACATATCCATGCATTGTCTCATTATTGTTATTCTGACCATCGATTTTAAAAATTAAGTATTTAACTCTCTTGATGGTGTGATGTGTTCCGGCGAATCTTTAAATATTATCAGTTTATTCGTAACGCAGGAACGTTTGTCTTTCTTAAAATAAAAATAAAATACTGCTATATTTGAAAATAGCAATTTTAATATCATTCTCGGCTGCTTGTTTTGGCCAATTGGATAAATTAGCGTACAAGTTCCTCGCCAAATTCACGAAAAAATACATTGTAATCGTAAATTTGTCGAATGCTTTTCTATAATAACGTCTTTTGATTTATTTTTATGGTTCGTTTTCTTACGCAAGGCACAGCTTTTCAGCGTTTATGGACTGCACGCCACTAAGTAATACTGTTTCACACAGTACATAATATATGTAAGTACAGTATGATACATACTTAATTTATTATTATATGCATTACATTACATACCTTACTGTGTGATAGTGGTGGGCGAAGCGGCTCGGTTTAGTGAGCCGGATCACTAAATGAGCTCTCTGTAAAGACAATCCACATGAAAATTGAACGAAAAAAGTATCGTGTAAGAGCGTCTTTAGGAGGGCCAAGGGAGCGAGGGTGAGGGAATGGTGCGGGGGGACGCGAACCGTCGTTAAATCGAGCCGGGTCACCGAACCGGTACACTACAAAGAGCTGATTTAGTGATCTGGCTCCCTAAACCGAGCCGCTTCGCCCACCACTACTGTGTGAGACAAATTGCTATAATTGCTCAACGTATTTCGACTGCTCTGCTATTGAATCCGAGTTCTTTTGATCAATTGAAAGATTTTTATTATTAGAGAGCTCGATGAATATGACCAAAAACTTTCTATAATAGTTGTACGTTAAGTTGAAATAATATAATTTTTTAAACACTGAAAGTAATTTATTTTCTATCCATCGATTCTTTTAATACGCAAGATAAAGAAAATTCCCAATATTTTATATCTACACCTAAAATATATTGATTTTATTTAGACTTTAAGGGGCTAGGTCCGAGTGAGTGAGCTGCTATTATTATACAGTGCTATGTATTTTACTTATTGGCACGCGTCGATGCTGTTGTCGGCCACTAAATTGTGGCGACACCGAGCGAACACGTAGGTTTATTTTTACTCTAAGGCGAACAGAAAGTAAGAGACCCCTCATAGAGCGCTATACTGCCACCGAGTCGTAAGTAAAAATAAAGTCATTACCAAAATTAAGAAAAATGGGTTGAATTTGAGAAGTTATTAAATATCCAATTCCTCGTGTTTTAGATAAGACATCATTTTATACTAGTCGTTTAACTTTTTTTTATTTTATCGCAATATCATCGCTGTTGGTGAGTAAAAACGCAGTATTTTTGTATCTATAAGTAAAAACACAGTTTCCACGATCATGTTACTGCATTTATACTTACATTTACGAACGTGCAGTGTTTTATTTAGCAAATTGAAATAATTTTTCCCTTGCATCCATTACCGTAGATTTTTAACGTTTGAGTGGATTTTGTTGGTTGGTTTTTCGTGTTTTTATTGTTCTAAAACCTGTTTTAAAATATGCGTTGAAAATGTGTGTGTTTTCTGTTTTCTCTGTTTTTTTTACTGCTTTTTTACATACCACAATTACTGGATAAATAATTGAGGTAAGCAAAAAAGTTTATTAAAAACACAGTAAAAATAGAAAAACACCAATTTTCAACAAGTGTTATTATTTTTTACATTTTTTTTGCAATGATAATGAAGAATAAGCGTCTACAAGTATTTTTGAAAAAAAATATTAGTATATTAACCGAGTTTTTAATATGTTAAAAGGTTAAACAAAACTCGTTTTTTCATTCTGGAGAACGACTCCGGTGGTAATTACTGCGTTTTTACTTACGAAGGCAGTATACAATTGGTGTGGTGCCCCAACTGGTGGGGCTACACTGGTGTCCCGGTGAAATAGGGCCTTTAGTCCCCGTGAAGCGAGCATGCATTTGAATTCAGGAAATCACGCGGTTTTATTGTGATCACGCGCTCAATCTGCACTTATTGGCAACGGCCTGGTAAAAAAAGGAAAACGTTTATCAAAGCGAAACAACGGAGGTCATTTGCTCAGATGAGATTGCCCAATTCACACACTCTTACCCTTTTTAACAAATGGAATTGCGACCGGAACGATCTGAATTTTTTTCGCTGAAAAGATCTTTCGAATATAAAACAGGCCCCTTTCAATGGAAACCGAACGATGAAAAGAAAATTACTTTTTAATCCAGTGGAAGTACGTGCCGTTTTGAAAAAAAAAGTTTTTCGCTTTGATGTCAGACCTTTCCGAGTTTCGGTTTTAATCGAATTTCGGATTTTTCAGGATAGGGGGTAGTCGTTGTTATTGAATGTTGGAATTATATTGAAAACATGTAAAAGTGTGAATATTAAAATTAAATTAAACAATACAACTTTGTTTTAACCACTTTTTATGTTCCCGTTTTCGTTCCTTCATCAGGGCAAAATATAATATACTAACCTGAGATGAATAATATTACAAAATTATGTGTGAACACATATTAAGTGTCAAAGTGGGGGTGGGGGCGAGACTAGGAATTAGTAGAGTGGGGAGAAAATGGAACATATTTTTTAACAAATTATTATAAGCAGGTTAATAATTATTGCTTATAATAATTTGTTAATAATAATAGTTTAATTATACGTATGTTAGTTGTAAGCTCTAGTTATAAGCCATAGTTGTAAGTCATGTCTTGATTTCGAGTCCCGGTTGCAACGATAACCTTTTTTTTAAAATTGAGTTGATTATTATCAATAAAGTTTATTATGTAATATTAAACGTCAAAATTTTTCCGTCCTCCCTCTACCCCCCATAACATTACACGCTGTGAGTTTATAGAGCCATTGTCTCTAAGCAGTATATGTCATTATGTGGTATTTACACATTAAAATATTTACCCCAGCTACTACATAGCTTGGCCTTTGTTCATCTAAACCTACGACAAGTTATATGCCAACCCTAACATTGGACCAGGGCCAAAACACTACCTTAAAGTAAAGCATCCTTGAACGCTAGCCAGGAAAATAACCACTTCGGTTAGTTAGTAGTTAGGAATTACTATATCACTGTACACACCGGATTATCAGTCAGGAAAGCTCATGCAGACCACGTTACAGGTAAATTTGACCTTGGGATTACTAAGAGTATAAGTTAAGCTTAAGTAGACCACGTTACGGGTCAATTTGACCTTAACGCATACCTGTCTAACCCACTACCCGCCTTTTCACATACCATTCTTACCTGAGCACATACCGAATTGGCACATGCCACAGGGATTATATTAATATTTGAAGGTGAATTATAATTCCAACACAGCATGAACATTGATATGAGAAACGCAATTCGATGTTAAGACGTTGTTTTTGCAATGCGAAAAAAAAGGCCGCAGTACTTATTATTCATGACGATAAGGTGGTCAGTTCTAAAAAAATAAAAACAGATTTCATTGATTAACCAAAGCCAAATAATTAATTTAACCTATTTTATAAAGAGTTCGGAGACTCATTTTGACCGGTCAGTGGCTGAGTTGGCGTCGCATCTGGGTTCCACCCAGGCGTCGTGAGTTCAATTCCTCGACTGACTAAATCCCCCACTACGACACAAGCAACATCCTCCGCTTACTGTTATGGTAGTAAGAAATTTTCAAATATCATCAAGTTATTCGTAACTAATATTTGCCTTTCTTTTTAAAGAAAATAAAAGTAATTTTTAATTAATTTATTAATAATGACGCCACAAAATAAATGCCATTCTTTAAAAAAATATATTAATATATTATTGACCACGGAAATGAGTTTCGTTGTTTTTTTAATACTCCAAATCAACTTCAAATGTTTTTATTTATGTTACAACAATTATCATTATTCAAAATAATAATAATATTTGGATGCTTTGTATAGCGCCGTTTTTGTGACAAATTGCCTGTGACCTGAACGCTGTGAAAATATTTTTCCAATGCTCAATCTTGTCGCTATGTATAAACAGTTTCTTATTACTACAAATGGCTAACAAATTGGATTCACCAGTTCATCGATCTGAAATACCAAACTATGTGTACAATGCATTTGACCCATGAACGTGATGCCGCGTTAAAATATACACATTATTAATTTTATTTACAGACAGAAAGTATTATACAGGACCGTACTTACCTGGTAGATAACTCGAAAAAAAAACTGTTTATTAGCGACATTTATATACGGTTCTGCTCGCAGGGGACATGGTGTTGCAAAACACATGTTATTGGAGATATTGTTCTTGTGCAAACTTATTAATATATTGTGCAGGTGGCGGGGAGTGTCCCGTGACTGCTAATTATGAATGACCAAATAAACGAAAGAGCAAGGCAACGCAGTGCGAGTGAGTCAGGTGTTGTTGGATAAACTTTCGCGACGCTACCGGCAAGGAAATGTGCCAATAGCGTCGCGAAAACCCAACCAGAGCGCTCGAGATAGCGCCTGGCTGGGGGCACAAATAAACCGCAAAAACGACTATCTGTCAGTCAGCCAGTCACTCTCACCCCGACAAACACTCCTCTACCTAGCCTGCCCCACCTCGCTCTGCTTTTACCGACTTGCATTCTTCTTTATTCTGACCACCGCTGACCCTGGACCCCTCCCGGACTACCACCACCCACTGGACTCAGACCCTCGCATCATCCACGTACAAGGCCCGCAGGTCAAATTTGTGCAAAAGGATTTTGTACAAATTTGGAAGTTTTGCACAAAAGGAAGTTTTGTGCAAATTCAAAAGTCGTTAATTTGTCGGTATCGTTCCACCTTCGCAAGAGAACGATAGGTTGTGTCTCCTTCCCCTCCAGTCCTCTTCGCAAATAGGGATCAACTGCCCCCTACAGTTCGCCTGTGTGCCATTACGTCTGGTACACTGGTATTATATAAGTTTTATTAAAAAGCTTTCTTAATGACGCCACAAAGTGAATTCCAATATTTTTGAAGGAATAATAAAAAGCTTTATGTTTAAACGCAGCTTCATTGATGCTAAATATGTCGATATCCGAAGTGATTCTATTCAATAGCAAGATTAGCCTTCCCACCGGCACGACCATTTGCAAGTTGGTCCTGCAGACTGGGAGATAAAACAGTATATGCTGTCGGTGACGGAGATAACCATCGGGAACATAGAAATTAATACTCTCCGTGAAAGCCATAATGTATATAATTTCCACAGTGATTTCATTGAGAAACAAAGTGTTGTATTTTTTTCGCCTGCTTATTGTATTTAGCAAGAAAGGGACAACAAGTGAACCTACACGTTCATCAAATTAGAATTTTCGAAAAGTATTCCAGTGTCTTTTAATTACACGAAAAAGATTTTTTAATGCAATATAATGAAAATTTTGAAATATCCTATATTTAAGCAATGCATCTGCGCAAGTACTCTGTTCGGGTCAACTAAAAGTTAGGTATTTAAATTTTTATTTGAAATAGCTATAAAATTTTCGTAAGACTCACTCCCAACATATTTGGAAACAAAGTAGGACCACAAAGTTAAAAACATCAGGGAAACTCACCTCGCAGTAAGTCTCGGAGTCAGGATCCACGTCCACTGTTGCGAGGAAGTCTGGCCTCTTCAGCTCAGGATTGGGCTGAATGCAGACCACATACATGAGCTTCTCCCTTTTGCCGAACTTGAAGGCGTCCAGGGGAGTGGCGTAGCCGGGACCGCAGCACTTATCTGAGAACAAAAAAGATTTCATCGAATTATGTTTTCTTGGGTTGATCAATGTTGAAGTAAGTCCAATAATAGCTGGGAGAATCGAGTTAATCAATCGCGCGATATGGAGCTACAGCGAAAATAGTCTTTTTTTGCTCTCTCGTGACATGGAGCTAGTAGGACTATGGCAGCAAATTGGAAATGGTTGAGAGACGAAATAAAATGGAGAAGAGAAAGGAGATGCCAAAAAGAGGGTTAGAGAGTATGAA
The DNA here is from genome assembly GCA_022606495.2 of Halesus radiatus. Classification (NCBI taxonomy): domain Eukaryota; kingdom Metazoa; phylum Arthropoda; class Insecta; order Trichoptera; family Limnephilidae; genus Halesus; species Halesus radiatus. Next base: position 14,663 of record JAHDVE020009195.1, on the reverse strand, counting down.
TACGTTAAAACGTCGTCTAGCACTGTTCCAGGTGGGTCTTATCGAATTTTATTATCCATTTCCTATCATGTAATAAACGCATATCAGAAAAACTAAATTCACACGATTTATAATGCTCTTCCCTACCCTTGGTGTGTGTTATGGCACCTATTTCACTGTCATTGTGGTTTATTCAGTTTTTTTAAATATTTCTGCTGTTCAAATTTTTTTATTACGATTATATTATTTATCTAAATTTCACCAGAACATTTTTTTCGACAGTGAAACAAGGAATGGCGAATTTCTAATATTCTTATCACGTTATTGCAGTGTGGTGTAGTGTAGTTCAGACTTGTCACAAGATATGTTATTCAATTCGGGTCTAGCCCCGAAGGTTTACGAAGATAGCCGAACATAGACCGTAGAGTCAAACGAGCGCAATCGAGCTCGACTGAGCGATCAGAAGCATTTATAGTATAATCGCTTGAGGCCTAATAATAAATTGTCCATTGTGTAAAATACGATAACTTAAATAAACACGACTTGTGAACCACGAGCTTTATTGAAGATTCCCGAACGTAAATCAAGTAATCCCAATCACTGGGATTGAAGAACATTACATATGGCGCATCCAAGGTAAGATACAAGTATATGGATATTTTTGATTGTTTTGTCGACGAAGACAACAATAATATTTGCAAGGTACGAGCAGGCTCAGTCACCAGTTCAAAACGGGTGACTTGCATATTTAACATATTAGTTACGGCGGTGTTTGTTAAAAATCTGTCACATGCGGTGGGCGGGATTAGATCGCAGTCCCCCTGCCGGATGTGTGTCAATAAAAAAAACTTTTATCAAATTATTTATAAAATAATATTCGTCCACAAATCACAATAGTAAAAAAAATGTCAAATACACTTCATATAATATTATGTAATAACAACATAGTTTAACAAGCGCTGAAATCGCAACAGCTGCGAATAAAAAATGATATTAGCCCCTTACCCACTTGAGTCTATTGCGTCATAAGTATCAGCTAATGACTAAAGAAAAAGTCGATGATCTTCGTATTTTATTTCATTTTTTGACAAAAAAATACCGTCTGTCGTCTATGTTTAAAATTAATTTCCAATTCTTCCATGAAAATAATGATGACTTTTTAGCAATGTTTTGAACCAGTGAAGAGTCCATAATGATGTATGTATTATAGTGACACCTATCCGCTACACCGCAAAGCCAATATTACAGAAGAAAATAAAAGTTTAATTTTTTTTTTTGTATTTGAAGTTGAAGGTCACGGAAATGCACAAAAATGTGCGCCCCGCCGCAACACAAGGTTTCTGAAACGCACAAATATGTCCACACCATAACCAATGCGTTAATAGCCACAAGAATAAAAAAAAGGTCATCATTATCACGGGCCAAGAGGAAAGGCAAGGGATTGGCATTCTCCGGGATTACAGCGAAAGGGCAGTAACAATGGAAAGCTACGGATACCACCGGACCATTCATGAAAACGATTCCGATAGGCATCGTCAGGAGACGGTGCAGCTACAGCGGAAGTACTGTAACACCATTTCGCGGAGGAACACAGTCAGTCACTTCCAGGCGGTGATTCCAGCCCAGAAGAATGAGTAGTACACCACATAAAAATCCTTTTCAGAAAAATGGTTTATCTTTGATAAATTTGAATAAACATGCAATCAAATATTGTATACTCGTACACAGAGTAACTGTACAATTTGTGAACTTCGAGGAAATCTGAGGGTTAATATAATGAGGATTGTGGATCCTTTGTGGCCTTATCAAACTTCCCATCCATAATTGGGGACAGTTTGTAATTGGGTTATTTCGGTGTCACCATTCGGGTATTATCCGCCATCCATCATAACTTTGCTAGTTACTCCTCCTATAAACACCTACTGTATAAATGAATGCCCTAGATTTTAGCCAGTGGTCGCAAATAATTTATTTAGGAACCCTTACCTATTCTCTAAAGTTTGGCAATCAACTCTTAAATTTAAAGTACTTTAAATGTCATTAGATTAAAATGTAATCTGATGGAAGGCTAACAAATACGCATTGTCCTTGATAGTGTATACGGTTAAGTTTCCCGACGTTCATAGTTTAAGGATTATGAAAGATCAATCCCTCGCAAATTACCTAAATCTTATCTGTCACAAAGACATATTTAACATATTATAACTTAATACGCAGTAAAAAATAATGTGTTTCTTTCTTCGAAAGATGTGTAATGATTTTGTGGTGTCATTATTAATATAATAAATAAAATAAAACTTTGTTTACACCACTGTTTTTAATAAATAAATAAATGTCTACATGTTTAACAATATACAAAACGTAATGACAAGTGTAAGCAGGCTGTCTTACATTTTATTATTTAATAGTGTGTTTCAAATACATAAATAAATACGTTCAGACAAATAATATACAATTAGACATTTCATCAAAAGATTTGTAGTCACTTCGTGGTGTTATTATTTATAAATAAATAAGAATAACTTTGTTACACCACCTTTTTAAAAATATAAATATCAACATCTTTCGAAAGTGAAGCTTTCCTCATCAGGATAAACAGTATACTAAAAATAATGACAAGTACAGATGGATGATAAAAAAAAGTAAGAATAGGCAAAATTACAAACATAAACAAAAATTAACAATAAGTGATGAATGTAGGTAAGTAATTATATTAAAAACGTAAAAATAATTGAAAAATAAAAAATTCTAAATAAATATTAAATTTATGTTAAAAAATTATAAACGTAATTATTTCATTATTAATATAAATAAAATCAATAAAATAGCATGCATGAAAAATAAAATAATGATAATTATTGTGATTGAAATTTATAATAATAATATTCTAAATATGTCTATACTTGTCATTATTTTTTATTTTATTATTATGTTGATGGGGGAATCTTGGCTTTTGAAACATGTAGATATTTATGTATTAAAAACATTGGCGTAAACAAAGTTATTCTTAATAATTATAATAATATAATTCAAACTAATCATCATGCCATTTCTTTGTAAGGACGAACCGATGAACTTGAGAGAAACGTCTGCGCGGCCTCTTCCATACAAAACTTAATTTTGGATAATGATATTTTTTCATCAAAAAGTGTAGTTAATATCTAGTACGGATTAGAAGCAATTTATTTATTTTTGTTTTACATTATAAAATATAGGGCATTAAAGGAATTGTTTTTTGCGATTTTAGAGGCACCATTAACAATTATTTGGAGGCTAAGGGTGATTTAAAAAAAAAGTTTTACCCCGTTCGCTTTGAAAATACAAAGAAATATAAAATAAAAATTAAAAAAACATATATATATATATTAAAATAAGCATTATGGTGGACTTAATAAATTAAAAACCACCAATTTTCGTTGGAACACAAATTTGCCGTACATAATTTAAAACATCGACCCGAAAAAACTATCTTTTAAAAAAAAAAAAAAATTATATTTTATTTATTTTTTTAATTATCATATTTACAAATCAAATATGATAATTAAAAAAATACAATAACCCCGCAAATAATTTTCTAAGTTAAAGAAAAATAAATAAAATACTTCTCATACGTACTAGATATTTACTAAACCTTTAATTAAAAAAATATGTATGTATATATTTCATTCAATTTGTATGGGTATTTTGGCATCAAATCCAAAATTAAGTTATGCATGAAACAGGCAGAGCAGCCTTTCCTCTTACCATACCCTCATTGCGTTATTCATATTTATACATTGTGCAACAAGTTTGGAAGTATTGTTGATATATTTGCTGACTCCATTTATGAAGTAAAGCGTCATCTATACCTGCACTTTGATGAATCCTACAGTTGATTTTTGTAGTTAGAAATAACGCAGCGTTAATGATTTGTATTATAATACTGTTTTAGTTTACTATTTCATGTTACTGTTAAAAGTTATTAAAAAAATGTTTGCTACTTTTTGGTTTAAAATTATGACGTACTTATAATTTTCGATAAGTCATTATATTTAGTTCTAAAAATCCATGTTAATGCCCAGATGGGCGTACAATCTAATAAATATGCCATAGTCTGATTTTATACCACCTACAATTACCATGTCTTCAGTGGACGTCCCTCTATAATTTTTTTTATATAACATAATGTAATATTACCTACGTTCATTGTTTATTCAGATGTATTAATAAAATATGAAAAAGATATCATGTCCCTTTATTAATAAACATTATTACGAGATATTTGTCAGAATCTATTGAAAACAAAGAAGCTTTTCGCCTACCCATAAATTGAATAAATAACTTTGTTGTTTCTAGTAAATACGTGCTGAAAATAAAGCCAACTACCTACCCCTAGGACTTCGGTTCTTTGTATTTGACAATCCTTTATCGAATAAAGCTCAAATGAAAACCGTGGCGAATAATTTCAAAATTGCTTTTCGCAATGTTACTTTGTCATACCAAAACGATTACCCGTTGAAATGACTGGAAATACAAAAAAAAAACACGCCGTAATCGAAATCCAGTCAGCATTGCGCATTGCTAGAAGTTGTTATTAAAAACGGCCACATCGCAGCTTTTGACACAACCGAAACAAAACACGTACGTACGGAAGTTATTGAGGTAATAAAAAATAATTAGAATTTTATCATGCGCCGGATCGACGGTTTTTTCGTGGATGTTTTAAAAATCACGTCCGGTTTTATTGTGTGATTTAAGTATTGTGAATCTCAGTTTAATATCTGTGTCCGAATAATTATTGTAACACGCCCTATCACACCCTTGTCTAGCCCTTATCACAACTAGCTTGCGACCTTCCATCAGTGGGAATGTAATAATTAAGGTTTGTTCATTTGGAGCAACGCGTTTACAAAACACTGTTTTGATAAAACTCATTAGAATACTACTTCAAATATTGTTGCATGAGAATCAGGCAATTTATTAGTTTGGAATTTTTTGTTGGAATTACTTATTGAAGCTTATATACCTGACTGTAATATATATATATTTTTATCACAATAATTTTAACAAATCTCAGTTGTAATATGAAACGAATTTCGGGTAGAATCTTGCAGTCAATAAAGAAAGATAGCAGCCAAAAATATATGGGTTTTATTTGAAGTTGAAATTAACATTAACATTTTAATGGCATCCATGGTCGAGGGGTGAGGCTCTCGACTACGAATCTGAAGGTCGCGGGTTCAAATCTCGGTTTGGGCAAGTAAATTTTATTTAATTAATTTGTGCTGTTTCACAATGAATTCATTAAAAAATAATTTGTAGTATATTTGCGCACGTTCGAGAGTGGAAGATACTCTCAGTATCGTCCTGGTTCGAAAGTTGCGGGTTGAAATCCCGGCGCGCACAGGTAAAATTTATTTAATTAATTTGTGTTGTTTCGCAATTAATATAATATATAGTATATTTGAGCACCTTCCAGAGTGGAGGATGCTTTCAGTGTCGCATCGGTGAAAGACCACCATTCAGAATTGAAACGTTGCTTGAAATGGATTTTAGCCGTGTTTGGTGACGAGATCTGGATAGCCAGGTATTTCTCCACCTTCCTCTTCCCTTTCTCCTTCTCCTTCCCAATACCTTCAGCCTCCCAGCATTCCCCAATTGGGGATGCCATAGTCTCACTGGCTCCAGATGGTTGGGAGCAGTTGGAACTCTTGTGGGGTATTCATATAAAAATTTAAAAAAAACAGTTCTTAAAATGAATCACGATAATAATGACGGAGAACAATGGGGTGGCATTAACTCAATTGGTTAGATCGCGGGTCCAAGATAAACCGAGAGATCTCTTACCTTTTTGTTGTGTGGGTCTTTTATACTTCATTTGAGATTTGTTAAAATTCAAACGATCGAAAAAAAGATTATTGATTTGATTACAAAATGCATTTTTTTTCTTATTTCTTTAGTCGTTTTACTAACTACCCTTATGAAATCGCAGTAGTGCTTGAAAATGGTTGGGTTTAAGTTAAATCGGTGTATATAGAGAAATATTAACGAATTAAATATTTCATTTAATTTAATTCTCCGTTGATCAATCTGTGGTATGGTGGTTCGTGTAAGATTCTTTTGCAACTACTGATATAAATAAAACCTTTTTTTTTTACTCCAGGAATGTATACATTTTAAAGGTATGCAAAATTCTATATTCATTGTTAATACAGCGGGATTGTTATCCCGTAACAATATGAGTTTTGTCAACGTTTAAGTGAAAACAAAAACTGACAAACTTTTCTCTAAACAAGCTAAAATACGAAAATAAATACAGATAAAAATAACAAATCCTATTTATTTGTTTGTGATCTTACTAATGAAATCAACAACATTGTCTAAATTTTAATTAAGTACCAGTATTTATTTAACAACTTTATATCAAAGCGTAAAATCGCCGGTAAAAATAAGACGTGTTTTGTATTTGGCAATCTCAGTGATCAATTAACTATTTGAAACTGCAAAAGATCCACGGAGAGTTCCAGCGCCGGTAGCTCAAGCCTTCCACAGCATCCCTTATCAGATTTTGGCGGTATTTCTTGATTAATAGTCCTTCAATGTTTGTGTGCCGAGTTATGAAGAAGGGTGGAAACAGGGATGTATCATCATTTTAAATATTTCCTTTCGTATGTTTTTAACATCTCCTCAGTATAACTCGAGAATTACATAGTGAAATCAAATTATCCCGTGTAGGTTTCTTATAATACTTATATAACAAAAAGATTTCTGTTAAATGGTCTTGGATTTTTAAAACATTTCCACGGGGTATATTTCATATTTTTCGAATTTAACTAAGTTCAAAAACAGCAAAATGTTTAAAAAAAACGACAGTGTGTCATTATCTCGGCATTTTTGAAGTTGGATGTGTTAATGTGCTTTAATTTTTATAACGAGATAAAGTAAATAATATCTTACTTGAAGAAAATAAATCTATTTCGTGCAATAATTATCATTTAATTTATATATGTAATGTTGAACTTATTGATAGCGTGAACCATTTATAGACATCACAAGAAATATTTTTCAGGGATGGAGATGTTTGCCAAATAAGTGTTATGGGTTCTCCACCTGATAAACACTTTATCATAAAGAGCGGAATACCTGCTCAATAATATTTTTTTTCTTTAATTCTGTACAAGTTTTGTTTAGCGTTCTAATGAATTAAATAGATTTTATTAATTTCCACGCGTTACAGTTACTCCTTTTGTAATTATTAGCGTAACGATAGGAAATAACAAACCTATAACTAACTGACAGGAACATAAGTATATACTTTTAAAACGGGACAATTCCGAGCAATATGTGACATATGGTAGGCCTACCGTTAGGCATTGTCGATTGGGATATTTTCATGACAACAACCAAGCTTTTCATTATTATTTGGGGATACTTCAAGTTTATTTATGAGTAAAACAAGCAAAATTGCACCCCTGCCGAACCCTGGGAAAACGTACAGGGCGTTGACTGTTCACCGTCCAATATTCAAACACACACATATATTTGTATTACGTCCTCCCATACTGTATAGTGTATAGACCTATAGACTGTATGGAATATACTCCACACGTCATACATAATTCCACGTTCATAGCGCCCCAATCTTCCTCATGAATTATTACCAACCCACGTTACCGTTACGTCAAATATTTATCAGATAGTTTTGTGAGGAATTTCGTATTAATACGGAAGATTTCTGAGCCTGGCCAATATCGAACATCCGTTGTATACAAAGAAGAACTTACACAGATAGGTATGATTTTGAACAAACAAGTAAAAGTTTCGGGTTTAGGCAGTCGATGCTGATACAAAATCAAAAGTTTTCTAACAAAAAAACAGCACATAATGAAACAACTTAAAGGAGAACACCCTCCAAAGAAGCAACCCAATGAACGCAATTTAAAAAAAAGTGTTAATCGATTTTGTTTTTATTAGTTGTTACGTATCGAATTCGCCACAGTATCTAGTCCCTCGTTAATGTGCGCGGATTTTTTATGGCTGGTTCCAGTTCCGCAACCGGGCCACTTCCTCCTGGCATCGGGCCGCCGATCGCCTCACAGAACAACACCGGCATTGGAATCGATAGGATGTGTGTGTAAAACGGCACAGCGACTTGCCTATGGCAATGGCCGCTGGCGCGTGGGTTAGCGTTATCACGCTTATCTCGCATTGTGCCATGTAAACCCCTTGTTCTTGAGACACCGCTGGACATAACAATCTAGCTGGTAAAGTCTTTAATATATATATTTATTTAAAATATATAAACAGTGTTAAACTCCAGGCGACCTATTAACTGCTGGCCGCGTGCGTTTGTATGTTCCAGGCCTTACGCATCTACGATGGGAGGACGTGAGCCTCGACGCCATGGATCATGTATGCTGTATCTAACCCCTTTTAAATGTGCTGATATAATTACTTGCCTCCCGTAAATGCCCGATTTAATTCCCGGGAGAGGGAGATTCAGTATAACATAGGCAGGATATCTGCTTTTTAGGTTAAATCAATCGTATGTTTTGATGTAAATATAATGTGTACCCTCTCGCAATTAACCCTGTACTGAGAACTGGACTCTTTCATTTTAATGATATGGGAGCCCCTTGTTTCCTTGGCCAGATATGAGGCGGAAGCCGATCTACAATCCTGAGAGACGGAGTCACCCCTCAACCCTACCGATCTAGTCGAGGAGAGCTGAGAGTCGGCCGTCTCAACAGTTGGCCTAGTAACCATAACATTTCTTTTTCTTTTGATCTTCCCAACCTTCACACTGGCGCTACAATGTACCCAACCCTCACACTAGCGCCCCGTTAGGTCCGTTGCATAGTAATGTATATATTTCCGAAATGTAACATGTTGTTTTGTTTTTTTCTTCGGCTACCTACAATTTTTTTAAGAACAAATTATCCTAACACTGGTCGAAAAATGACAAAATATCAACACCTTTTTTAATACCTCAAGCTTGTTTATTATTATAACTGTCCAGAGTGAATAATATATTTTATAACTTGAATAAATATATGTCATGATGCATGGTTTAGCAAATTTTCAATTTGCTGTTATTGACCCTAGAATGGAAGAAATATTATTTAGCCCGTTAACAGAATCGAGAAGTATATTTTAAACCCATTTTAAATTAGGCGTTTTCACCCATCTTTAGAATACTAAATATTGAGATTACTCGTAATAAACATATATATTGCTTAAATTGAAGTGATCAGTAAATTTCACTCAATAATTCCCACCGTACAATGAGAGTTAAAATTTCCTCAGTGAAAAAAAATAAACTTACCTATCAGAAAGGGGTACAACCTGCTACTATGATAACAAACACATTGTTGAGGAAATAACTCATAGCATATATTGAAAAAAGCTACCGCAATCGGTCGGCACTTCAGTGAAAACTTTGTTTGCATTCGGACAGAATAAATCGTACTCCTCGCTTCATTCTAGGCTGAAGTACATATTACCATATAATGTAAAATATAATAATTATCTGGTCGGTATTTATGGATAAGATTTTTAAGATTAATGCACACTTGGGGTTAAATCACGTCACTTCATTTTGGTAACTGTATACTCGTACATGTATTACTATTATTATGAAGTCAACTGTAGTGTCATTTTTTGTTGAAGGATATTTGAAGCAAATTATTTCGAAAAGGGAGAAGGTACATCGATAGATTGCACTAGAATATGTTGACATGCATTTGGTGTGAGATCTTACAAATATTTTTAAACAATCACGAGGATTGATTGCGGTTTGACTTGAGTTACGCTTTGCGGAATAACTTATTTGCGAAATATTGTGATTATATTGCTGTGACCAAAATAGGTCTTCTGAAACGAAAAACAAAAAACGACAATATTGTATGATTCTGATCATAGAAAAATTTTATTACCCTGATTAATCTACACATTATTTATTTTTTAATTAATATAATTTTTTTTATAGATAAAATATTAGGTTGGATGAGGTTTTTGGACGATATTTTTTTTTTCTTTTAATGACTTCATATGTGATTAATCCGGTCACCAAACATTTTATATAATGTTGATAGTTAATTCATTACAAACATTTCACGTATCGAAGCCCAGAGGTCCAACTCAAAGAATAAGAACAACAAAAATGTGGCTCTGGTGCTATATCTGAGGGATACAAAAATAGGCTAAAAAGGAGCACAAACCATTTTTGTTTTATATCAAAATTTAATACGTACTACAAAGGAATTTCGTGCACTTTCTGTTCTAGTTAGGTGCAAGTTAGTCGTATACATGATAGAAGTGTGTTGTAGACATATTCTTGTGTCAAAAATAAGGTCAATTGTTGCTTACTTCTGCTGAAATTGATCAAAGATTGAAAATCTTTTAAAAAAATATATTTTACATTTAAAACCTGCTTAACGACCTTTGCAGTTTATACTGACAACGCGTATGTATTATGTGGTACATTTGAAAAAATACATACGGTATATATAATATGAATTGACGGCCTATGTGGTTAAGTGGTTACAATCCTCGGCTACGAATCGCGCAAGTAAATTTTATTTAATAAATTTTTGTAATTTAACAAATTATTATTAATTTAAAATAATATACTTTTTTTGGGACACTACCATAGTGGTAGATCCTTTCAGCATCGCCCTGGTTTAGAATCGAAACGTTGCTTGAAATTGTTTTAGCCGTGTTTGGTGACCAGATCTAAATAGATAGGTACTTCCCCACCTTCCTCCCCCTATCTCCGTCCCCTCCCCATCACCATCAGCCTCACAACATACCCCAAATGGGGAAGCCATAGTCTTACGCACTGGATCCGGACGGATGGAAGCAGTTGAGACTTGTGCGGTACTCACATATTTTTTGTTTGTTTAAATGATGATGGTGAAGTAACAGGTATAGGATTACATCCTTTATGATAGAAAACAGAGCAAATATGTGGATTCATTATAATCTGTATACCTACATTTAGTATGCATAGGAGTATATCAAAGCGTAATAGTATATTATTTCGTATATAGAGTTTATTATTTTAAATGATTAAACTAATGTTTACAAGACAAGATTTTTTATTTAATAACCTGCCGTAGCTCAGTGGTAGAGCACTTGTCCGGTAAACGAAAGGTCGCGGGTTCGAGTCCCGTCGGCAGCATGTATTTTTTCTCGGAAGATTATTCAATTTGTATGATTTTTCAGGTAATAATTATTGCCTATAATAATATTTTTTTATATAGAGTTTCAAAAGCATTGGTTTATAAATATATTTATTTTATTTTTATCTTTATTAAACATAACATATAAGGGATTGATCGATGTCTGTCTCACGGTCCCATTCTCCTCATTCTCTATACTAATCGTCTTGAACACCTCATTCACTTAGCTGGCTTTGAATCACAAGGCTATGCAGACGATCGTCTGATCTTTAAATTTTGTTCCCCTGATGAAAAAGACGTCCTTAAAAATGAGGTAGTTAGCTTCATTAATACGGTTTCAAGATGGATGTCTGTCAATAAACTCAAACTTAATCCAGCAAAGACAGAATTTATTTGGATAGCTTCCCCTGGAAGGCAAGGCCTCCTTGATTCCAATCCAATACGTATTCAGGATACAGATATAATTCCTTCTACAGAAATAAAATTCCTAGGTTTCACTATAGACAATAGTCTTTTTCTTGAATCGCAAACTACAAAGGCTGTAAGTTCTGGTTTTTTCCATCTTAGACAGGTAAAATCAATCAAGAGATGTCTTCCCTCTGATGGAGCAAAATCACTCATAAATTCCTTCGTTGTTTCACGTATGGACTATTGTAATAGTGCATATGCTGGCCTCCCTCAAAAACAATTCAATAGAATCCAGTCCGTCTTCAATGCTGCGGCGAAAATGATATTTGGTGAATCTAAATATTGTCATATAACCCCACTTCTAAGGGATCAGCTTCATTGGCTTCGATGCCCTGAAAGAATAGAGTTCAAGATCTGCTTACTGACCTTCAAAGCATTGCAGGGAATGGCGCCAGCCTATATATCTTAACTATGCATCCGACAGGACTTAAGTGATAGACAGCTTACTCTGAGGTCAGCAGATCTAGATGCTACTAATCGTCTAATTGAACTTTCGAGGTCAAATCGAGCCGTCTACTATGATCGCTCTTTTTGTGTAAATGGCCCTCTCATTTGGAATAAATTTCCCCCAGCTCTTACTAATATCCATAAATTGACTGAATTTAAACGGGCTTTAAAAACAAACTTATTTAAAAAATCCTACTGTCTATAAATTTTAATTTATCTTCAATTTATTATAAAAAGTCATTTCCTCAAGCCTCTGGTAGTTGTTTGGTTTCGGTTTCTTCCGTATATATATATTTTTTAATTTTTTTATGTGTAGTCCGTTATTGCTGAACATAACCCGACTCCTGTCTTAAAATGTTACTATTTGTGTAGTAATATTGTGAATGTGTTATTTTTGTATAGCCATATGTATACTGTATAATATTTTGTAATTTTTATGAATATGCACCTAAGGAGTACTGTAGGAGTAGTATTAAGAATAAGCTGGAATATATGTAATATGTTAAGAATGTATAAACAGAATGTAAAAGTAGCACTGTAGGATACCACTAAATGGAGTTATTTAATCATTTTTAAGTTTATTTATAGTAAAGCGCACTTGTAGTGAAACAACACAAAACTGCGCTATATAAATGCTTTGTTATTATTATTATTATTAGCAAATTCCTGTGTTGATACAGACGTAGGTACATAAAAGGTTAAATACTACAGTAACATTTTTTTTTTAAGTTAACTAGATATTTAAAAAAGTATAAAATAAGTTTAATCCTAATATATAAACAATAATAAAAATGAAGAAATAAATGGAATAGTTGAAATTAAATTAATATAAGAACATATATGTTATATGAATGTTAGATTTTAAGACATAGTTTAGGTGTATAAATAGAGGTTAGGTTGTAAATTATGTTTTTGATGTTTTATAATCCAGGTAAGAGAACATATATATAAACATAGGATTTCCTATGCCTGGAGACAAAGATAGATTCAAAATTTGAATAGGGACGACGATGTGCGTGTTTTACAGTAGTTAGCAACAATGGGACGACCAATTTTAATAAGCCAATGTTTTATTTCACGTTTAAAATTAGTCAGTGTTTTTATTTGTCTGGTGTATTTGCATGCTATGTATTTAAATTGTCTTTGTTCAAAAGCAGTTTTAGCAAATGGAGTTTGGAGTGATTCTTTATTTTTGGTTCGTGTATTATGTAGAGTTTGTGTTGATTTGTGTTGTGTTTTTTTGGTGCAAGTTAACCAGTATGTTCCTAGCATAGAGTTGTTCACGTTCATAACATTAATGGTATTGAAGATCTTATACGGACTGGTGGAAAGAGGGAGTTTCAGAATTATTTTTACGATTCATTTTTGGGCTTTAATGATGGGATCGAGGGCAGTAGAAGATGCATTTTGCCAATAATTTTTAAAATTTGAAGGCGGCTTGGCAATAAAAAGTAGATATTTGGTAAGTCGGAATATTTAATATTATTTATGTGATTGGAGTAATATATTGATTTTAAAGACTTGAGGTTACGAAAATTGCTGATTTGTTTGGTTCTATATGTGAACTGATATCAGTTTACTTTCAAATTTAAAAGAAAAATATCTATATTTTGGTTTTTTTCAAGGAACTTTCCCAGGCGCAACAGAGTCTTGTTCCGGCCCTGTTTCAACCGATTTGTTGACATAAATAAAACAAAACAGGGTAAGCTACATATTTAGAATGCAGTAGATAGACGATCAGTAGGAATAGAAGATCATGGGGGAAATGTATGCATGGCCGCCTGAGAAATGGGAGGCACGAGGAAGAATACATGATGCAAAGCCGACAGTGTCATAGAACAATATCAAATGAGGACGTTATGTTTTGGGCACACATATTTTCCATATGACAGAAAATATAAATAATATATTTTTAGGAGTCTAGATGACAATCCACTTTTTATCTATGCCCTCTGAAGGGATATTGTGATAGAAGTGTCTCGTGGGCGTATCCGTGTGCCTGAAGCAAGATCAGTAAATCTTTTTTCTGTGAAATTGATCACACATTTTCAAATATCTAAATTATTAATTGGGGTTGGGGGTAAGGGTGGGAGGTAGGGGTAGGGATAGGGGTATGGGTAGGGGTAGGATTAGGGTTAATACAATAATAAACTTTATTCAAAACCATTCATTAACCCGGGTACTTCGGCTAGTTATTAATATTTTTATTATAATATAAAAAACAAAAAAAAAACAAATTAAGCACGCAATGACAATAAATAAAACAATAAAAATCATGATAATAAACCACCTAAAAAATACTCATATACTGCATTATCAATAAAGTATGCGAATTGTTATCGTATTTCTAATAAGGAAGCGGTTAAATGATAATTAGTAACTCCTTCATGGAATGAAATACTATTAACAAACCTCATTTTATCCTACGTGTGTAAAATTCCTTCGCGTAAAATATACATTAGAGCGGAATTAGTCGAATGAAACCGTAAATATGTTAACATTATACAACCGCTAAAGATGTTCTCCCCAAACCAACATTCTCTTGCATTAATATTCTTGATAGATACTCTGGCCCGGGAACATTTATTCACTTTAACGATGTCATGT